>JAJOOS010005619.1:0-84485 GCA_029582725.1 Solanum chiquidenum
ATCGACGGTCCGTAGGTGCAAACCGTCGATTGATCGACGGTCCGTAGGTGCAAACCGTCGATTGGTCCGACAGCAGTTATTTCAGGGGTCTTTTGGTCAGTTTCGAATACGGGGTGTTACAATGGTGATGGGACTAAGAGGCCAAAATTGTTCATATTTCTTCCAAAGAAAATGATAGACTCAAAAGGTATCAAGCTAGGTTAACACTCTCACAAGGTGGCCACAAAGATGTATACTATCAATTTTTGGTTCACTCTTCACGAATTTTGCCTAAGATCATTTCAATTGCTTGCTTCCATTAATCAATAGGACTAACGGGGCAAGTTGTAGGTATCATCACACACGTAGTTCAAGAAAACCTCGCCACACATGGCATTCGACACAATCATCAAACAAGACTCTACAATATTCAGCTAGCATGCAACGATCTTCACAAGAGATCCACTCAACAACCAACTAGTCACAACGAGATGATAGGAGTTCACATATGACTTATGTAAGTCAATTGCCTCACGTAGCCGTACGCTCATATTGTTCAATTGAGAGAACTATTCAAGTCATCGGTACTGACCACAACCGACACTCAAAATTGCAAGAGAATAACTACACACTCTTAAAGGTGTTTACAAACCTCCACCCCACCAAATATACCTAACGTTGTCCATAATGCAAAATAAAAGATAAACACAGAATGAAAAAGGAAAAAGTACTGAAAGTAAAGGGACTGGGTTAGAAGAATTCTTCACTATGAGGCCCATCGGCGAAGCTTATAAGAGAGCGCCGAACTGCCTATGGTTCGCCAATATTTACAGAACACTGGCCTTGCAAATATAACCAAAAGGCAGTCGAAGTTGAGCTCGCTGAATCCCATTGGCGTGTCACAGAATAGAACAACGACATCGCCTAATATTCTAGAACACCGACCATTTTCGAGTGCCCAAGGGATGGTGGAAATTGAGCTAGCCAAATATCATTGGCACATCACCAATCTGACTGACCACTTCGCCGAATAATACAAGATGATAGCCTTCTATCAAGTGCAAAAAAGTGAACAAAATTAGGTCACTGACCCACTCGGCGGACTGCTGAAATGGCCAGACCACTGCCTAATCACATGTCCCTGCACATCCAACACACATTATTGGAAAAAAAAATAAAACTTGTGTTGCCTCCCAAGAAACACCTTATTTAACGTCGTGGCACGACATGGAAATGCATTCAAGCATCTTCCAAGTACACCACCTCAACTACTGATATCTCATGACAGTCTCGAAAATAGAGTTTAAGACACTTCCCATTCACCTTGAAGGCCAGTCCATCTCTACTTTCAACTTTGACTTCCCCATTTTCAAATACTCGACTCACTTTGAATGGACCCAACCACTTAACTTCAACTTTTCGGGGAACAGTCTCAAACGAGAGTTGTAAAGTAGGACACAATCACCAGCTCAGAATTCTCGTTGAAGGATTTTGGCGTCATGCTATTTCTTCATTTTCTCCTTATACAGGGCAGAGCTTTCATATGCTTTCAACTAAAATTCCTCCAACTCATGAAGTTGATTGATTCTCCCTTTCGACGCTTTCTCCCAGTTCAGATTTAGTGTCTTCAATGCCCATATTGCATTATGTTCAAGCTTAACTGGCAGGTGACAAGACTTTCCAAATGCTGACTGATAGGGCGACATACCAATTGGTGTTTTGAACGCCGTCTGATATGCCCATAGAGTATCCTCCAACTTTCGAGACCATTCTGTCCGATTTGCATTCACGATTTTCTCCAAAATACTTTTAATTTATCGGTTGGAAACCTTAACTTGGACGCTAGTTTGTGGATGATATGGCGTTGCAACCTTATGCTTGACTCTGTATTTTCTCAATAATAGGCCAAACATCCGGTTGCAAAAATGAGATCATCCATCACTGATGAATTCATGTGGTGTACCAAATCATGTAAAAATATATCGCTTTAAGAATTGCACAACACTTTTCCCTTTATTGTTAGGTAATGCCACAACTTCCACCCATTTGGAAACGTAATCAACTGCCACTAAAATGTACTTGTTTCCAAAAGAGCTCACAAACAGACCCATGAAATCTATACCCCAAACATCAAACAACTCAACTTCTAGGAAGGGGTTGAGAGGTAGTTCATGCCTTATTGATACCCCTCCTTGATTTTGGCATGGTACATATTGTTTCACAAGATAATGCGCGTTTCGGTATAATGATGGCCAATAATACCCACTTTGAAGCACTTTTGCTGTTGTTTGCACTCCGCTATGATGTTTGCCAATAGGTGAAGCATGACACACATTGAGAATTTTATTGACTTCCTCTTCCGGTACACATCGTCGAATTATATGGTCTGTACATTCTCTTAATAAATACGATTCATCCCAAATTTTTTTTTACATCGAACAAGATCCGCTTTTGTTGGTAAAAATTAAGACCTTCAGGTATTATTCCACACACCACATAGTTAACAAGATCAACATACCAAGGAGTGTTGTTTTGGGTTACCTCCATCACTGGTTCATCTGGGAGCTCAGCCACAATGTCCGTTTCTTTAGGGTCAATCATATTGGTTTCTAACTGCGATAAATGATTTGCCACTTGATTTTTACACCCTTTTCGATCTTTTACTTGAAAATCAAACTCTTGCAACAACAAGACCCACCTAATCAACCTCGGCTTCGAATATTTATGTTCCATTAAGTACCACATTGCTACATGATCCATGTAAACTATCACTTTAGTGCTTAACAAGTATACCCTGAATTTTTCAAATGCTTATACTACAGAAAGTAGTTCCTGTTCAGTAACAGTGTAGTTACATTGTGCTCTATTTAGCGACTTGCTAGTATAATAAATTTGAATGAAAGATTTTGTTGCGCTTTTGCCCTAACACAACTCCTAGAGCGGTGCCACTTGCATCACACGTCACCTCAAATGGTTCAGACCAATCTAGGCTAATGATCACCGGGGTAACAATTAGCTTTTCTTTCAAACACTCAAAAGCTTTTGAGATAGGATCATCAAAAATAAACTTTGACTCTTTCTCCAATACCTTTTACACAGATAGATGGTGGCAACTTCTCAATTACTTCGACCTTTCCTTTGTCTACCTCCAATCCCTTTCTGTGACACGTTGTGGCATAGGTCTATGCTTTCCTTGACCATAAAAAGACATTTTTCCTAATTTAGGACTAGGTTGGTTTCTATGCACCTTTGAAGGACCTGTCCAAGATGTGTCAAACATGTCTGAAATGAATCACCCACATTTGAGAAATCATCCATGGAAACTTCCATTGAGTCTTCCACCATGTCTGAAAAAATAGAAAGCATCCACCGTTGTAATGTCGTCGGAGCATTGTACAATCCAAACGACATTCTCTTGAAGGCGAAAATCCCATAGGGACATGTGAAATTGGTTTTCTCTTGGTCTTCCAGTGCGATAGAAATTTTGTTGTACCCGGAGTAGTCATCTAAGATACAATACCATCCACGTCCCGCAAGTTCTATCGAGCATTTGATCCATAAACGACATTGGAAAATGATCTTTCTCAGTCCATGAATTTAGCTTCTGGTAGTCCATACATACTCTCTAACCTGTGACCGGCCTCATAGGTACAAGTTCTCCTCTCTCATTTGGGACCACCGTGATGCCTCCTTTCTTGGGTACACATTGTACGGGACTTACCCATTTGCTATTAGCAATAAGGTAAGCCACGCCTGTGTCTAGACAGTTAATGATCTCTTTCTTCACCACATCTCCAGAGGTGGGTTTAGTCTTCTTAGATGCTCAACACTTGGTTTGCATTCACTATCCAATTGGATTTTGTGAGTACAAATCTTGGGTGGAATACTGTCATTATCAGCAATTGTCCATCCTATTGCCTTGATATAACGTTTCAACACTTCAAAAAGTAATTTCACTTGCCACTCAAGCAAGTCTGTTGCAATCATAACGGGAAGAGTATTAATTTCCCATAAGAATGCATACCGAAGATGATTAGGGATTACTTTCAGCTCAAGCTTTGGAGGTTCCTCCGTGGATGGTTTAGCGGGAGGGCTATCTCGATTTTTTAGATCATAATCAAGCTTCAATAGGTTTCTTGAGTACACACATAGTCCCGATAGAGTAACCACCACTTCATCGTACCCTTGAACTTCGATCTCATTATAATTCTAAAGGACAATCACAAGAGGTTCACCCACATACATCATTTCACTCACACTAACCACTTCTTCATCAATCACATTAAACGTTGAAACTACATGAATGTCACTAGGTTTCTTCATTGATTTGCATACAGTGAAGGTAATCTCTTCTTCATTTACCCGAAACTTTAACTCGTCACTTTCAACATAACCAAAGCTCTCCTGGTTGCCAAAAATGGTCTTCCCAAGATGATAGATACTTCGACATCAATTTCACAATCCAAAATGACAAAGTCGGCTGAGAAGATGAATTTGTCTACTTTCACCAAAATATCATAAAGTATGCCAATAAGATGTTTGATAGAACGATCAGCCATAAGGAGCCGCATTGTTGTTGACTTAGGTACACACAATCCAAGCTGTTTGTAAATGGCATATGAAATTAAATTGATACTAGCCCCGAAATCACATAATGCTTTGGCAAATTGAAGCATTCCGATAGTACATGGGATAGTAAATGCCCTATGATCATTCTTCTTTTTAATCATGTTGCTAGTCATGATATTACTACATCTGTGAGTCACTTCAACAGTTTCAAAATCCATGCTCTTTTTCTTAGTGACCAACTCTTTCATAAACTTGGCATAACCGGGCATTTCTAACAATGCTTCAACCAGAGGTAGATTTATCGACAAGGTCTTGAGCACAGAAACAAGTTTCTTGAACTTTTCATCTTCATTTCGTTTCTTAAGTATTTGGGGAAATGGTGGATTTATTTTGGGCAGTGCTTTTACCAGCTTTTGTCGGGAACCAACTTCACTTTCAGTGCTTTTCTTGGGAACTTTTTTCGCTTCTTTGGACGTGATGTCCTCTGGTACTTGTTCGGGTTCCTCTACATCAATGGGTCCTTTCCCTTCTGTACTAATGCTTGCCTCTTCATTCACCTTCACATCATCACCTACTACTTTCCCACTCCTAGTTACTACTGCCAATCATTTATTCTGATCAGTTGTTAATTTTGCCATCTCAACATTTGCACCCCTTTCTAATGGTTCCAGGTCCATTTGGGAAGAAAGTTAACTCATTTGGTATTCAAGTTGTTTGATGGCGTTCGAGAGATAATTCACTTTATTGTCCAAGGATAAAAAGTAATCTCTCATTTCTTTCAACATTTCATCTGATCCTTCAACCTTGTTCAAGATGCGGGACAACAACTCATCCACCCGATAACTACTAGCACTTTCACTAGACCTTGGACTATCACTCATGTGTACGTGACATGCATCATGGTCATCCAAATTTCTATTATAACTTCTCCATTCATCCTCACCAAACGTGTTCCGACCTTGATTCCCACCCGTCTCCAAAGTGCCCGGGTAAGAACCCTCTTCTAAACTCAATGCCTTTTTTTACCACAACATTTTCAGACACACTCTTCATGACTTGATCATTTAGCAATACCATCTGGGATATCATCATTGCTATGTTCTCATCTCGCTCTTGACTTGATCATTTAGCAATACCATCTGGGATATCATCCTTGTTATGTTCTCATCTCGCTCTTGCTTTTTTCTACTTGTTCTTTGGTCATCCCAAAATTCAAAGGAGATACTCAATCCTCTTCAGTATACCAAGCCCAATTTGTTTTGGTCATTTCATCAATAAGGGAAGAGGCTACTTTGAACGGTTGTAACATTATCTCTCCTTGGGCCAGTTGGTTAGCTACTTCTTTGTTCACTGAGTCAAAACTTCGGTAAAAATATTGAAGTATCATATTACCCGGAACCCCATGAGTAGGACACTATAACGACTATTTTTGAAATCTCAGCCATGTTTCAAGAATTGGTTCCTCTTCTACTCGCTTGAAGTTTTGGATGTTGTCACGCAACTTCACCATTTTTTAGGGTGGAAAGAATCTTATGCAGAATGCCTCAGTAAGTTCTTCCCAATACACAATGGAGTCCCTCGGTAGATCCGCTAACCACTTGGTTGCTTCCCCCATCAAAGAGAAAGGGAACAACTGGAGCCGAATTGATTATTGTGAAATATTCTTGAGCAAGAATGGACTGCATACATCCACAAAGTTTCGAATATGGTCATGGGGTTCTCATGATCTAGCCCTCCCAATATACCCTTAGTTTGAAATAGCTGCAGCATTATGCTTGTCACATGGAATGCAACATATCCCACAACCGGAGGAAGGCGAATATCACCTACGTTCCCTAATTGAGCTTCATTAGTATTATTCAAGTCACCAACATCATCTTGGTGGCCAAGTTGGTTCACAGTGCTTTCATTCGCACTCATCTTTCCACCTGCTAAAAAATAGCTCACAACAGACACACAAACGATAATTTGATTCAACTACAACACAAAAATATCACAATCTAAACTTCAATAAGAGAATTCTAAATACTACTCCCCAGAAGCGACGCCATATTTGATAAATGCTCAACTATACCTCATCCAATACTAGGTGTAGGAGATCATAATCTAGTATAAAACCCAACAAAGAGTTGGGGTCGAACCCACGGGGAGCGATATAAGTTCGAATTCAATTACAAAGGTATAAATATGGTCTTATCAGTTATAAGAATAGAAATTATTGAAATCATTTATATAAATCAAAGGGGTTGACACGAATGTCAGATGAAGGGATTTGATTTGTCAATTAACAACTATAACAATTACGAAAATAGGGGAAATAATAAGTAGAGAGGAATTCTCGGGGATGTGATCGATTAATTGTCAATTTTGCTAAATGAGTGATTACCAATCATTGAAATTTGCTGAAACTTAATGGGTAGGCTAGACTATAAGTGCAATAGGTTTCTCTCGAACAACTATAATGATTCAAGCGAATTCTCTCAAACCTTGATAAGCATATCACTATAAGCAACCCAATACTTCAATTTATCTACTCTTTCGAGCTAGATATGTAGAATCGAGTTAAGATTCACTCTCTCGAGTTGAACCACAACAACCCAATCACTACAAACATCAATTTATAACCTTTAACTCTACATCTCTTTCTCAAGCAAGCATAGAATCCTAAATTGGAATTGCAATTTCCACTACAATTCATAAATTGAACCTCAGCTATAAACCAAACCCACTTCAAAACAATAATAAAATCAACAATTACTAACACCAATAATCTAATTAAGATAATTAATAACCAAATCACACTCCCAAGAATAGGGGTTTTAGCCACAAATTATAAAAAGTAAGAAATCAATACCGGTTACATTCTCCATAGGTGGGTATTAATCTTCGAGTGTTTACAATGCTTCAATTTAGCTTTAATTCCAAAACCCAATTCAAAAAATACTAGAAAATCCTTCCAAACTAAGCAAAGAACAATGTTTCAGTGAAAGGATATGAGTCTAACAATGATAAGATCCCTTGATCTCTTTTTAAAATCAATTTATATGTTTTCAGAATTTTGGCCTTTGGGGTCATTCGGCGAAATAAGTCGCGTGTCTCAGAATAGGTCAGCAACTCGCCAAACACCTCTAGCCATCGCCTTTATATCTTGAGTTCTCACCAGTTTTGCATTGTAACTCTTGGCGGTCCAGGTCAGTGTCGCCAAAGGTTTCGGTGATGCACCATTTACTTTTTTAGATCATCATTTTTACTTACTCCTTCATTGCTCGTACTGTAACATTCGACGGACTAGGTCTCCTTCACCGATCCAATCGGCGTGTCGCCGATATGTACAACACCTTGCCAAATTTCTCCCAACAAAGGGGTGACGTGCTGTAACTTTAGGCGGGCAAAGAAGCCACTCGGCGAACTGCCGAGTGGCTTTGGCGATATTTAGCTTTGTTGTTCTTCTCTCTTTTGCCCATTTAATGTTCCTTTCTTGCTCTATTGCTTTCCTAGCTACAAGTGAACACATAAGCATCAGTTTAGAGCGTAAGATAGACATATGAGGTTATTAAACTATGATATTCAAGTCCTAAATGAGTAAAAATCCCAAATTCATCAGAGAACATACACAAATGTATAACAAATTCATATCAGATTCTTGTCAAAATATATACAAAGAGTATACCAATTTCATACCAATGTTATACACATCTTTAAAAGATTTTTACAAGCTAGATGTACACCTACATACTTATATAAGTAGGTTAAATGCACATAGACATATATATATATATATATATATATATATATAGATTTTATATATATAGTTGGTAATCATTTTGTTTGTAGCTGTAGCTATATTATTTGCATTGGATATTTACATCCTACACTATTTATGTAGTGCTTCATTTTGACTGCTTTCCAGTGTAGTCAACGTACCTGCGGAAGAAGAGGGGAAATGAATTTAGATTCAAAGTAAACTATTTATTTATGCAAATAAGAAATGTGGAGAATAGTTGCTTTGTTCATTATTTGAACTGTTTTGTTAAAGAGGAATAGAGATGTCTGGGAAACAGAGCAACGCCATGTTTTCTGTCTAAAATTCAGATATTTAAAATTGAAGAATGTAAATTGACTTTGATTTTAATCATGTACATATTTTGAAGCATATTATCTTTATTACCGAAAACTATATAGAAAGGAGTCATATCATGGTTCTAACTCAGTCAGATACTTGGTTCTCAAATTAAATCAACAACTTTGGAACATTTCATAAATTGGTGTGAAAAAGCACAAAAATTTATCTTTGTATGTCACATTTTTATCGTTCTCCTCTATGAAAAGGTTCTTCCGTAATCACTCTCAATAAGACATCCATTTCCCTTTCAAATGAAAAGAGAGCTCTTTGGCATTAGCATCTGCCGAGCACATCTAAGTGAAAAATAGAAAAAAGTGCCTAAATTTCAATTGGATACCCTTTTTCTGTGTTCCAGGTACAAGCCAAGTTGAATTTTTAAAAAAAAAATACATAAAAGAGTGATCAAATAAGTAGTACATGTGTATATAAGATTTTTAAATTGTCACTAGACATGGAGAAAAGTCGTCAGCAAGACTAAAGAGGAAGGATATCATGCAACATCTAAGTGTGTTGTAAATATTTTGGGTCATACATGATATTGTAGCGAATATGAGCTGACAATTTTCAAGAAGTGGACAGTAAAAGTGTACGCCATCAACAACTTAAGTGTACTTTATTAACATCCGTAGTAGTTGAGTAGGCAAAGGAGTGGTGCCACAGGTAACAAAAGGAAAAAATGATAGGTTAACATCATCAGCTACAGGGGAAATAGAGTTTTAACAAATGAACGTAGCTTTGCTTGCATTGATAGTAGCAATTAATTGTTCTGAATTGATTGTCTTTGTGTGATTTTTAGGTCATGAGTTTGAGTTAAAAAATCAATCACTAATACTTACATCAAGATAAACTATTTACATTACACTATAAAGTCATGCATGAATGCTTTACACAGAACTGCTAATTAATATTCTTAGTTTTAGATTGGATGCTAATCAATAGGCACTATTCCAAGTTGCAATCTTAGAAGCCATTTCTTAAATGTGTTGTTGACTCCAATGAATTACTACTGGATTTATTCAAAGTTAATAAGAGATAGGCTGGCAGGCTATAAGTAGTGATAGTTTGGGAAGAATACAAGATGAGTTAAATTTCATTATTTACATATTAATTAGAGGCATACATTTTCCTTTCATATATTACTAAGACAACTGTATATATGGTTTAACCAATATTTCAACACTACATCACTTTTTTATGTGATACAACAAAAAAATAGTGCAATTGCATATTCAAGAAATGCAAAAGAAACAACAATTAGAACTAATATCAAATTACTCTACCGAAAATTCCAGAACCCTTTTTACCTTTGGCTAGAAGATGGCTGAAAAGTTGTTGGTCTGGAACCAGTCTTTACTCTCAAGTCTTGAAGCCAAATAGTAAGATGAGATGTCTTGGTTCCACACAAGTTGTGGTCACTTATATAAGCCTAAAAGTAACTTCAGCCTCAAAAAGATGGTCGAGTTCAAATTATAATGGTTAATGCATCTAAATTTAAATCTTTTATTTGATGTCAATTGATTACTGCAGAACAGAAATATACGGAACAAATAGGGTAGATAGGCCTAAGTACGACACTACACACCACACTACACGTATAGATGCGAACCTCCCACCTTACCGTATGTGTGACTCTCACCTCATACGGCTTGCACAAAGACTACAAAATCCCTTACTTGCACTATATCCTTGGAAGCTAAATTAGAACAATAGGATATCTTACCAAAGCAAGTTCAGTTCAGTTCAAAACTGATATTTTATGAGAATAACTACTATGTAACAACACCTTCACTCAATCTCCTATGCATGTTGGAATTATGTGGGGCATCAAAAGAACATAAAAGACTGGAGACTATTTCTTAGTGTGGAAAAGTTTCACTCAACCCTCTCAAAAGCTCTCACATTTCGTTGAGGCCTCATATTTCATCAACATATGTATTTGCATCTCACCATAACATGTATCAAGTAAAAATAAATAGAATATATTGTTGGATAAAAGTTGTATCTGAAGATGAAAATAGTACATACTCGAGTAGAGAATCTGTGGACTATTGAAAAAATGGAAGACATGTGTAGAGAATACCTTTCGGTCTTTCTTTGTCATAATCTATTTTAGCTTACCTTTGTTGCTTTCTGGAGTGGTTGTTACAGTGAGAGGTAATGACTGGTTAGTAGTGATAGCTTTTTCAGTGATTGACACGATGAACAAATTTACTGAAGATATATATTTTTCAGTCATGATTACAACTCTAGTTGTGGATATTAATATTCTCATTAAAAGTGTAATATGAAATTGTAGGTAAACAAAATTTAATGAATTGTACTTCAACTGATAACTAAGATAACAATGAAATGTATAATAAATGAGACACTAAGATTTTAGATAGGGCAGTAGGAGACAGATATTTAGAGATCATATTTGGACATTGGGACAGGGAGATCCTAGATAATGTAACTTTGATTTATTTAGAAGATCTTACTTCTATATGGACAAATATGTTGGGTTGGATAAAACTTTTTTCTCTAAACTAATTCCAAGGTAAGATCATCTACTTATGACTTTGATACTGACATAAGTTTCAATGTTAGAATTCGCAGCCAAACAGAGAATTTGTGGGAATATAGTGGGTTCTGAAAAGAGAGTATTGACGATAGTGGTAGGTTGATGTTATCGCTTTAAGCCTATAAGTATTTCATTTGTTTGATTTCACGAGATAACAACTTCAATGTTGTAGTGACCTTTTTCTACTTGATTCTTATTCCCAATTGTTGTTATTGTTAAATTTTTCCTCTGCCTACAGATTTCTTGTACTCAGTTGAATTTTCTTTTTTCTTTTGATGAGATAGATGATTATATTGCTTGAAAGTTTTAACACTTTAGACTAAGCTTCATCTTTTGGCTATTACCTAGAAAGAAGCTATGATCTTCTTGATTCACCTACTGCCTGTATGCAATTAGTGAAGATGAGAAGATACTTAGAACATATTGGTTCGTTGTGGAGTTAATATCTTAAAAGGTCACTGAACTATGAGTGATTCCTTGGGCACATTTGTCATCTTTGCAAACTTTCTCATCCTAATCCGATACTATCAAGATGCCAATATTCCATAAAACCTTATCCCCCCTACATATTTCTAAATCTACAAACATAATGAATATCATCAAAGTAAGATGCTTAACCTTGGTGGTTAAAATCATAGCAATTATGGGAACAATGAAATTCATTTGGACGTTAAATAAAGGAAAACAAACAACATAAACAAGGGATCTTACAGGCTAACCACTACCATACCTCTATTTGAAAGTCTTTTCTTTGTGCAAAAGCCTAGACATGTAACTACATAAATTAGTACCGAAACATTCCAACTATATGGTATAGATATAACATAGCAATGAGTCAACTATTCCATAAACCTTAATAACATTAATAAAAAAAATCTATGGTCCTGTTTGTGAAGACGTCAAATTCATGAAACAGATGACAAAACATGAAGTAGCAGAGCCCAAAAAGGCTGTATATTTAATCCTTAAAATTCTCGAGGTACTTTTGTGGAATATTATGTGATCACAAGTATTGATATGGATGCAATTTGTCCAGCAAACCATATATGAAAACACTAACCAAGTTGTTAGGTGTGATTAATGACAAGAAGAGGGCTTGATGATGCTCTTGAAAATTATTCACTTAACAAAGACAATATCAAATATCACAGTTTTGAGGATATGGTACACGAGCAAAGGAAGATTTTGTTGGGTATATAGCAAGCGTTAATCGGAAATGCAGGGAAGATGAAAAGAGAGGAACTTTAAAAGTTGGGAACTTGAAAAGTTGAAAAGTCCTCTTATGCTTTAGTAAAAAAACATTTGTCCCTCATCGGTGGTGGAAAAAAATAGAAGAGTTTAAATAGAGAAACACTTCTATTAATTGTTAAAAGGGTTGGAAAGAGGGACCCCTCTCGCGCCGTCGTCGTCGCTCGACTTCGGGTTTGGCTTCAAAAAATGATCGATCGAGAGATTAATTTTTGGACAAATTTTGTTTTAAATATTTATTTAATTAATTAAATAAAATTAAATAGCCAAAACGTTTCAATTAATTAGTTAATTAACCAAAATGTTCCGACCAGACTCGGATCCGCGTGACCCATTTTATATAAAATACTTTCATGTTTTATTTGAATTTCCCGCTGTTGGAGATGTCTGTTCTAAAAGGTTTCAACTTTCAGGAACAATCATGACCGTTTGAAAGGTTGCAAACTTTCTGAAATGGTCGTGTGGTTTCTGAAAGGTTGCAAGCTTTCGAAACCAGTTCCTCTTGTCTATAAATAAATATTATTCTTTAGACTTTTTACTTACAAAATTTCTGAATTCTTCTTCTTCTTCTGCACAAATATTTTTGTGTACTTTTCTGCTGTTTAGTGGTTCTCTGACACCAGAGTTTTAGGTATCAATACACTGGTGATTAAGATCATTCTATCCTAGGAGGACATATTCCAAATCAAACCTCGGATACTAGAGGGTAATAATTTCCTTAAGATTGTTGCCAATCTATGTTTAAAACATAATTACTGATTTCAACAAACTTTGCAGAAACACGAAGTTACCAAAGTTTAATGAACCAGTAAGAACAGATTGGAAACAATCTTAAGGAAATTATTTTATTTTAATTTGTGTTTTCGGTGGAGACTTTACCTTCATGGTTTTATACTCCTATTAAGTTTGCAATTTAAGTTATTGCTTACTAAGTCATTTGTATCAATTTCTGTTCATTACAGATTTTGAAATGGCAAATGCTTATGTTACGGTGGCTATTGTTGCACCAACCCGAATTGTTGTACCACCAACAGAGAAATTGGGAAAATTCTCTGGTGTGAATTTCAAAGGATGGCAGCAACATGTATTTTTCTGGCTTACCACTCTTGGTCTGCATAAATTTACCAATGAAGTAACTCCAGTGACTGCTGCTGAAATGCCAGATAGAGAAAAAATCATGATTATTGAAGCATGAAAACATGCAGACTTCCTATGTAAGGGCTACATTTTGAGTGCTTTAGAGGATGACTTATATAATGTCTATAGTGCAATGACAACTTCAAAAGAATTGTGGGATGCACTTGAGAGAAATATAAGACAGAAGATGTATGCTTGAAAAAGTTTGTGGTCGCAAAGATTTTAGACTATAAAATGTCAGATAGTAAAACTGTTGGATCACAAGTGCAGGAACTTCAACTTATTTTCCATGATCTGATTGTTGAGGATATGGTAGTAAATGAAGCTTTTCAAGTGGCTGCAATGATCGAGAAGTTACCTCCTTCGTGGAATGACTTCAAGAATTATCTAAAGCACAAACGTAAAGAAATGAAGCTTGAAGATCTTGTGATTCGGCTCAAGATTGAGGAAGATAACAAGACTGTTGAAAAGAAGTCTCGTAAGAGTTCAACAATAATAGGAGTTAATATTGTTGAAGAAGCTCCTGCTAAAGGAAAGAAGAGAAAGAAGTCCAACGGACAGAAGTCAGAACATGCCAAGAGGAAATTCAAGGGCAACTGCTACAACTGTGGTAAGGCTGGGCACAAGTCTTCTGACTGTCGTGCTCTAAGAAAGGACAAAGACAAAGACAAAGGCAAAATTCAAGCAAACATTGTGGAAGAGATGTAAGATGCAGATGACCTCTGTACAATAATCTCGGAGTGCAACTTAGTTGGAAATCCCAAGGAGTGGTTTCTCGACTCAGTTGCCACTTGACATATTTGCTCTGCGAAAGAAGCTTTGCAATGTACACTCTTGCTGAGTTCGAAGAAGATTTGTTCATGGGGAACACATCAACAACAAGGATTGCAGGAACTGGGAAAGTAATGTTGAAAATGACATCCGATAAGGTGTTGACTCTGAACAACGTTCTGCATGTTCTTACCATTATGAAGAATTTTGTTTTTGCTGCACTGCTCGTTAAGAATGGGTTCAAGTATGTCCTAGTTAGCGACAAAACTGAAATAAGTAAGAATGAGATGTTCTTAGGAAAGGGTTACCTCATTGAGGGCCTCTTCAAACTGAATGTAATGGTTGTTGATAGTATTAATAAGAATTATGCTTCTGTTTACTTATTGGAGTCAAATGATTTATGGCATTCCCATTTGGAACATGTAAATTATAAAGCCTTGCGAAAATTGGTTACTTTAGAAGTATTCCCTGATTTCAAATGCGATAAATCAAAATGCGAAATTTGTGTGGAAAGTAAGTTTGTTAAACATCCTTATAAGTCTGTTGAAAGAAATTCAAAACCTTTAGACTTAATTCACAAAGATATATGCGATATGAAGTCGACACCATCTTGTGGTGAAAAAAAGTATTTTATAACTTTTATTGACAATTGCACTCGATTTTGTTATGTATATTTGCTTAACATTAAAGATGAAGCAATTGATGCATTTAAGTAATACAAAAATGAAGTGGAAATCAATTGAATCTAAGGATAAAAATGATTCGGAGTGATAGGGTTGGAGAATACGAATCTCCTTTTACAGAGATATGTTTGGAATATGTTATTATTCATCAAACTACTACACCCTAGACAACACAGTCAAATGGTTTGGCGGAATGGAAGAACATAACATTAAAGGAAATGATGAATGCCTTGATAATCAGTTCTGGTTCACCGCGAAACCTTTGTGGGGAAACCATCCTTACGGCTAATAAGATACTCAAAAGGGTACCCCATAGCAAAACACAATCAATTCCACATGAATTGTGGAAAGGAAGGAAACCCAACTTGAAATATTTCAAAGTGTGGGGTGTCTAGCCAAGGTAGAGGTCCCTTTACCAAAGAGGGTGAAAATTGGACCCAAAACAGTGGATTGTGTATTTATTGGATATGTTGTGAACAGTAAGGCCTGCCAATTTTTGGTTCACAAATCTGACAATCCTGAAATTCATGTTAATACGATAATTGAGCCAGATAACGCTGAGTTCTTTGAACACATTTATCCGTATAAATTTGTGTGTGAGTCGATTAGTAAAAGACCTAAACGACCACGAGAAGAACCAATGGAAAATACACTACCTAGTGAGGATCATAGGCGTAGTAATCGCCAACAGAAACCCACTTCTTTCGGACCAGATTTTGTGGCACTGTTGCTTGAAAATGAGCCTCAAATATTTAAACCAGCTATGTCTTCATCTGAGTCAACTTATTGGAAAGAAGTGGTCAACAGTGAGATCGAATCAATTTTAAGTAATCATACTTGAGAATTGGTTGATCTTCCTCCAGGAAATAAACCTTTAGGATCAAGGTGGATATTTAAAAGGAAAATGAAAGCTGATGGGACTATTAACAAATATAAGGCTAGACTTGTAGTCAAAGGATACAGACAAAAGGAAGGTCTGGACTACTTTGATACATACTCTCCAGTAACAAGGATAACATCAATTAGGATGTTAATAGCACTAGCGACAGTGTATGATCTTTAAATCCACCAAATGGATGTAAAGACAACCTTCTTAAATGGAGAGTTGGTGGAACAACCTGAAGGGTTTGTAGTTCCTGGTAAATAAGAGAAAGTGTGCCATCTTTGAATGTACACCCAATGGATTATTGGATCCATATTGATGCAATGAGGCCAGATGAAGAAGACTGGCGCCTACTAAAATAAAGGGGAGTAAATGATAAAGACTAAAAAAATGATTTAAGGTGGCAGTGTCCACGGAGAACCCACCCCAAAGCCAAGTCACTAGACTTGTGAAGTTGCTTTATGGGCTCAAGCAAGCACCCAAACAATGTTGGCAAATGGATTCAAGATTAACGAATGTGATAAGTGTGTTTACATTAAAAATGTTTTGAATCATGAAGTCATTGTTTGTTTGTATGTTGATGACATGTTAATAATGAGTAAAGATATTGGTGATATAAATGCTACTAAGCGCATGCTGTCCAACAAGTTCACTATGAAGGACTTAGGAGTTGTTGATTTGATCTTAGGGATCAAGATTCTCAAAACTCCTCAGGGACTAGCATTATCTTAATCTCATTATATTGAAAGAGTATTGGATAAGTTCAAATACTTTAATTTCAATGTTGTCAAAACTCCAATTGATTTAAGCTTTACATTTCAAAAGAATGTAGGTAAAAGTGACTCTCAATTAGAATATGCCAGCGTGTTGGGAAGTTTGATGTATATTATGAATTGTACGCGACCAGATATAACATGTGCTATTAGTAAACTGAGTTGGTTCACTAGTAATCTGAATCAAACTCACTGGATGGCAATGAAACGTGTGCTAGGGTATCTGAAACATACACAATACCATGCTTTGCATTATAGTAAATATCCTGCCGTCATTAAAGGATATAGTGAGGCAAATTGGATCACCGGGTCAAATGAAGTAAAATCCACAAGTGGTTATGTGTTTACACTTTGAGGAGGAACAGTCTCTTGGAAATCTTCCAAACAGACATGTATCGCTCGCTCCACAATGGAATCTGAATTTATTGCTTTAGATAAGCCTGGTGAAGAAGTTGAATGGCTCCAGAATTTCCTAGAGGATATTCCATTCTGGCCCAAACCTGTGGGACCTATTTGCATATATTGTGATAGTCAAGCAGCAATAGGTATGGCAGGGAGCGTCATGTACAACGGTAAGTCTCGTCATAATTGAAAATAATTGAAATACAGGACGTACAAAAGCATCAACGACATACCCTTCGATCAAATTCTAGTATAAGTAGTTGCAGATCCTTAACATCACACTGCAGGTGAAAATAATTTCAAAATGAATGAGGTGAAGAAAATCCAACAGTATAAGACTAATAAGTCTTAATGCTCCCAGATATTTTGATGATCTTCTCACAATTGTAGGGTTCCGGTCCTCTGCAGAGTATGCTCGTCCAGGACCATATGCTATACAGCTGGCAAGTTGTTGTGTCAGAGTTTGGTGAGGTCGTCAGTGTACCACACCAATCAGAGAGGACGGGGTTATTTTTACATCGGTCAATAACTCTTCATGGTTGATCAATTCAACATTACAAACAACAAATTACTCATTCATTCAAAGAGAGAGATTCAAGCTTCAAAACAACAATGGACCTAATAGACTACATTATTGCTTCCTGAACCAGTTGTTACTTTGATTGCTTGTATTTGTACTTAAATTGTAGGATTCATTTTGCTTGTGATAGAAACGTTTCAACCTTGGGTGAATCATTGTAAGAACTTAGTTGAGGGCAACTTAGTGTCTTACGCCAAAGTCTATATTAATTAGTTGGGTTAGTATAGTAGGCAATGCAGGCATTGCTTTGGCTAATTGAGTGATAGTGTATTACTCAGAATAGAGATTAGCAGGTTAATCTCGTGTGTGTTGTAAATTGGGTTTTACTTTGGCTTGTGAAGTTTAGTAAAAATAGTTTGAAAATTCTGTGAGAGAGGTCGTGGTTTTACTCCCTTGAGCAAAGAGGTTTCCACGTAAAGTTGTTTCAATAATCTTTACTTCAAACATTTGTTTACTTTCTGTTATTATTATTGTGCTAAGGACCTGGACCCATCGTAACTAGTGGACGCATGCATTCCAACAAGTGGTATCAGAGCTTGACTTTTCTATTTGGATAACACCAAGAAAAGAAAAGATCCTGAAGAAATGGCTGCTCCACCCAACATGGAGGAAGGCTAGTCATGCACCAGACCACCTCGCTTCAATGGACATTATTATGGTTGGTGGAAAAATCGCATGCATGACTACATCAATGCTGAGGACACTGAGCTGTGGGACGTGATTCTTGATGAATCGTACATTACCACAAAGGTAGTAAAAGAGGGAGAGTCTACTGAGACAGTTATCAAAACCAGAAATGAGTACAATGAAACGGACATGAAGAAGATGGAGAAGAACTATAAAGCAAATAAGTTTTTTGTATGTGGAATCGGTTCAGATGAGTACACCATAATTTCTACCTGTGAGACAGCCAAAGAGATATATGACTGTCTCAAAATAGCCCATGAGGGAACTACACAAGTAAAAGAGTCTAAGGTCGATATGCTTATGACTCAATATGAGAACTTCTGTATGAAGGAAGGTCAAACCATTCAAGAGATGAACTCAAGATTCACTTCTATAACCAACAAATTGATATGTCTTGGTGAGCCTATTCCACA
Organism: Solanum chiquidenum; assembly: GCA_029582725.1. Taxonomy (NCBI): domain Eukaryota; kingdom Viridiplantae; phylum Streptophyta; class Magnoliopsida; order Solanales; family Solanaceae; genus Solanum; species Solanum chiquidenum. The sequence goes on from JAJOOS010005619.1 coordinate 18,809, forward strand.
AAGCAAACAGGTTTGTAAGACTCTCAAGGTGCTTCCCAAGTCATGGGAGAGTAAAATCAATTCTTTTACTGAAGCAAAAGATCTGAAGGTGCTCTCTATGGACGAACTGATTGGAAACCTTCAAACGTACGAGTTGAACAAACAACAGGGGTCAACCATGAATGAGGATGAAATGGTATACGTCACTAGAAGGTTCCAGAAGATTATAAAAAAGTATGGAGGTTTTCAAAAGAAGGGCTCAACCAATAGAACAATAAATCCTAATGATCTCTGTCATAAATGTGGCAAACCTGGTCAGTTTATGAGGGATTGTCTAAGCCAGAAGCTGGAAACTTAGGACGTCAGACCCAGAAGAAGGGACCAGGCCGTAAACTATGCCAAGAGGCTCATGTTGATCAGCTGGTAAAGAAAGCCTTTGTTGTGTAGGGAAATGCATCCAGCGAATCTGAAGAAGAGGCGGACTGTCATGAAGATGTCTCAATGATGGCTGTTGAAGATAATGAACTGTGTTCAATTCCATTTTCTCACTGATGTCCAAGTCTGACGATGAAGAGGATCAGGATGAGGTAATACTCTTTGATCTCAAAAGTGACCTCAAAACCTTTTCAATTAAAAGATTGAGAAAACTTGCTGCTGTATTAATTGACTTAGTTGAAGAATTAACCTCTGACAACTTGATGATAAGTGAAAAACTGAGCTTGTGCGGGGATGAAAATGTAGCTCTTAACTCTCAAATGTCTTAAATGAGTGGTAGAATAAGTTGTCTAGAGACTGATAGTTTGCAGCCCATCAAGGAACCTGGTACCTCTGAGGGTGGGAAGCGAAAACTTAGTAACTTTGAGGTTGAGTTAGAAGAGAAACTGAAGACCTCTGAGTCTAAGTTAGTTGCCTCCCTGAAAGAAACTCTTAATTAGTGAAGGATCTATGTAAGATCAAGGAAGAGTTAAACCACTCCCTCAAATGGACTGATTCGTCTAAGATTCTCTCTAACTTAGCAAATTAGAAATTCAACAGTAAAAAGGGGTTAGGTTGTAGACCAATAGAGCCTCCCTACAATCCCTCATAACAAGTATGTTTCCATCTATGACAATCTTTTATGTACCCGTTGTGGAAGAAATTGTCACTCCCCGAGCTATCCTTGAGACGCGGACACGTGACCTAGGATCAAAAGTGACCCTAAGCTAACCATGCTGGCATGAAATGAGCATACTAAGAATAATAATAACTGATGCGGAGGCTTAATCATGAAAATGAAACTGATGGGGAATACCCATATACTCAACTGAATATATCAAATCTGAGAGTTTTAATACAAAAGAAATATCAGCTCGAAATACTAAGCTGAATCTAATTATGTCTCATAAGAAAGACTATCTTTCACTGCCACACTCTCTAATGGCACTACAGATGCTGGATCTCCCTCACACTTCTTCAATAGTGAGATGTGAAAGACTGGATGCACTGCTGCTAATTCTGCTGGCAAATCTAACAAATAAGACACTTTACCAATCCTTTTCAGAATCTTGTAAGGGCTTACATATCTGGGACTGAGCTTTCCTTTCTTTCCAAATCTCATCACCCCTTTCATAGGTGACACTTTCAAGAAAACCTAATCATCAACTTGGAACTCTAGTTCCCTTCTCCTTACATCTGCATAAGACTTCTGGCGACTTTGGGCTGTTTTAAGTCTGTCTCTAATGAGTTGCAATTTCTCCATAGCATAATGGACTGAATCTGTCCCTAACAAGGCTGCTTTACCTACTTCAAACCACCAATAGGAGATCTACATCTACGCCCATACAATGCCTCATAAGGGGCCATCTTAATGCTGGAATGCTATCAATTATTGTAGGCGAACTATTTAAGAGGAAGGTGATCATCCCAACTACCCTTAAAATTAATCGCACACGCTCTCAACATATCCTCTAAGGTCTGAATGGTACACTCTGCTTGACCATCCGTCTGTGGATGAAATGTTGTGCTAAGATTAACCTTAGTGCCAAGACCTTTCTGAAATAACTTCCAGAAATAAGAGGTAAATTGTGGACCTCTATCTGAGATGATAGACAAAGGAACCGCATATAACCTAACTATCTCATTAATGTAAAGCTTGGCATAGTCCTCCGCCGAATTTGTAGTCTTGACCGCTAAAAAGCGAAAACACGACTCTGTCAACTATAACCCAAATGTAGTCATGTTGTCTGTGAGTACAAGGTAAACCTGTGATGAAATCCATGTTGATCACTTCCCACTTCCACATAGGAATGTTGATCTCTAGAGTCATACCCCCTGGTTTCTGATGTTCTACCTTCACTTGATGATAATTGGGGTACTTAGCCACAAAATCTGCTAAGTCCCTCTTCATTCCATTCCACCAAAAGACTTCCCACAGATCACGATACATCTTAATGGCACCTGGATGAATAGCGTACCTGGAATTATGGGCTTTTACAAGAATATGTTGTCTTAACTCGCCCACATTAGGAACACATAATAGACCCTGGTAGCGAAGCACACCATCTCCCCCGGGAGAATACCTCAACTCTCTGTTGATGGACTACACCCTTGAGTTCGAGCATTATAGGATCAATGTCTTGCTTTTCCTTAACCTTCATTACCAATGAAGATTCTGATCCATTTGAACTGTCACACCACCATCTGATATGCTCATAAGACGAACTCCTAAACGAGCAAGCCTGTGAACATCCTTTGCTAGTTCTTTTCTTTCTTCCTCAACATGTGATACACTACCCATAGATAGTCTACTAGGGGCATCTTCTACTACATTAGCCTTACCCGGATGGTAATACACACTCATGTCATAATCCTTGAGGAACTCAAGCCATTTTCTCTAGCGAATATTCAACTCTTTCTGGGTGAACACATATTGAAGGCTCTTATGGTCAGTGAATACATCTACATAGACACCATACAAGTAATGTCTCCACATCTTGAGTGCAAACACCACTGTTGCAAGCTCGAGGGCATGCGTCAGATAGTTCTTCTCATGCACCTTAAGCTGTCTGGAAGCATAAGCTATAACCTTACCTCGCTGCATTAACACACAACCTAGGCCAACTCTGGATGCATCACAATAAATTACATAACCGACTGACAGTTCTGTGAAGCTTTTCTCACAATCATCTAACCACTAAAACTTGACCTTTTCTTGAGTCAACTTAGTCAATGGAGAGGCTATGGATGAAAATCCTTCCACGAACCTTCTGTAATAACCTGTCAGACCCAAGAAACTTCTAATATCTGCAAGAGAGGTAGGTTTGGGCCATTATTTCACTGCCTTTATTTTCTGGGAATCCACTCAGATCTCTTCGATGGATACTATATGCCTAAGGAATGCTACTAATTGTAACTAAAACTCACACTTGTTAAATTTGGAGAATAACTGCCGATCTTTGAGAGTTTGCAGAATAACTCTCAAATGACTCGCATGTTCTCCCTCATTCCTAGAGTAAATAAGGATATCATCAATGAAGACAATAACGAACAAGTCTAAGTACTGCTTGAATACTCTGTTCATCAAGTCTATAAAATCTGCAGGAGCATTGGTTAGTCCAAAAGACATAACTACAAATTCATAATGACCATACCGAGTTTTGAAGGTTGTCTTCAAAATGTCATTATCTCTGACCTTGAGCTGATGATAACCCGATCTGAGGTCTATCTTTGATAAATGACTAACACCTTGAAGTTGGTCAAATAATTCATCAATCCTGGGGATGGGATACTTATTCTTGATTGTGACCTTGTTCAACTGCCTATAGTAAATGCACATACTGAGAGAACCATCTTTCTTCTTCATGAACAATACTAGTGCACCCTACGATGAAATACTAGGTCTGATGAAACCCTTGTCTAGAAGGTCTTTCAACTGTTCTTTCAATTCCTTAACCTCACCTGGAACCATTATGTAAGGAGGAATAGAAATAGGCTGGGTATCTAGAAGGAGATCAATTCCAAAGTTGATTTCCCTATCGGGAGGAACTCCTGGAAGATCTTCTGGAAACACTTCTGGGAACTCATTAACTACAGGAACTGACTCAAGAGTTGGGATTTCAAAGCTTGAATCTTTAACCCAAACTAGATGATAGAGACAACCCTTAGAGATCATCTTTCTAGCCTTAAGGTAAGAAATGAATTGACCTATAGGCGCTAAGCTACTAACCTTCCATTCTAAGATTGGTTCATCTGGAAACTGAAAATGAACAATCCTACTTCTACAATCGATTGAGGCATAACAGAAATGTAACCAATCTATGCCTAGAATGACATCGAAGTATACCCTTTCTAACTCTACAAGATCTGCTGAGGTAAATTTCTAGGGCAATTTCTGTATACTCGTATAGCTATAACTGGGTCAACGACTGGAGTAGAGACTAAGAAGGGTTCTGAAAGAGTTTCTGGACTGACACCTAATATTACTGCTGTATTGGGAGTTACAAAGGTAAGAGTAGCCCCTGGATCTTACCACTAAGTGTACCATATGTGAGCCACATTCTTAAGCTGATAGGATGCCAACTCAACCCTACCATTACCAGTCACTTGCATCACTCCAAAGATTTTCTTAACCTTATCAATGAAGTTCTGTGGGTCCTCACCAACTTGTGACCCTAAAAATCAAGTGGATTCATCTTTACAAAATCTCGAACCCTAGCTGTCACTGATCCACCATTTATATTAGGAGGAACTAGAACTTGTGATTGTTCTGGTTGGTCATACTCTGAGTCAAAATATGAATCACATTTCGAAACTCTGCGTTCGAACCTCATGGTCTGGGAGTAGAGGAACTGTGTTAGCATTGCGTGCATTGTCATTTTATATGTAAGCTCTACGAAGAGGAATGGTCTTAAGCGCATAACAATAGATTAGAAAGGAGATCATACCAATGCACGATAAGAATATCAAGAAAGTGAAGTTTTCCTAAAACACCTTGTAGCCTCCCTCTCATTAGATGTGGTGCACTTCACACCCATGAAAATAACTCTACTTAGTGCATCTTTTCAGACATCCTAGGACACTTTAACCTAATGCTCTGATACAAAGTTTGTCACTCCTCGAGCTATCCCTGTGACGCGGACACGGGACCTAGGATCATAATTTACCCCGAGCTAACCCTACTGGCATAATCATGAGCATACTAAAGATAAACTGAGAATTAAAACTGATGTGGAAGCTAATAATAAGTAAATATGAAATGATGGAGAATACCCATATACTAAATATGAATATCAAATCTGAGAGTTTAATACAAAAAAAATATCAATTCGAAATACTAAGTTGAATCTAACTATGTCTGAAAATAGCCTTTAACTGACTAGAAGTGTTGAGACATGCCCCAACTAAGTTTAGCAAAAATGAAACTAAAAGACTAAAATGCTGAAATGATAACAAGACTATTGTCCTCAAAGAATGAGGACTCACCACTTATGCTGCTGAACTGGAGATCAAGAAACGATCTAAGCGTGATCTGGATGCTGAGAACCTGAACCTACATCATGAGAAGATGTAGCGCAGAGTATGTGTCAGTAGTTGAAAGGTACAGAGCATGCAGGATAGAGTAAAGATGAAATTAACACATAACTGAACAAGCAATAAAGCAAGAGCAAAATCTAAACATGATATAGTTACTGAATACTGAGCTAACTGAATGCAATGACCAAATTTATAACATGCTGAGACTGAATACTGACTGTACTAAAATATGGTCAATGCAAAGGAGTCTGAATGGATTGTGGGAGCTACTAATAACCGATAATAAAACCACATAAACTAATTGTGGAGTCTGATGTATACACCCCATCGAGAGGACCCAATACACCCGACCAAAGGTGTAGAGGCATGCTAACGTGATCACTACAATGATGCCCATAGAGGGGACTTACAACCTATGTGGCTCATAGTTCTGGGACTATATGGGTGACTGGCCATAATCCAACTTGGTATTATGCACATTAATATACAGAAAGTAATGCATTCGAAAACCGAGGGATGCATATATAAAATATTGAAATATCTGACCTAGCATATGTAATTCAAGAACTAAAGAACTACCAAGCTAGGGCTTTGAAATTCATGCAATAAACGAAGTAATAACATGATAATCTTTGGAACATATAAATAACTAATTCATGATAACCTGCTGAAGTTCTTGAAACCCTAGGTCTAGTTAATAATAGGGAATCAAAAATCTGACTGAATTCTAGGGACCTAATGGGTGAAAGTAACCCACTAGTGAAATCCACATACCTGGTGATGAATTCCATGGAGAAATCTCTCGATTTTAGGGCTGGAACTGATGGAACCTTACTGTGTTCTTGAACTAGGGTTGTTCGACTTTTTCTCCTCTTTCACTTCTAATTTTCTAAGTTTGATGAAAGATCTGACTTAGGTAAGTTCTAGTTATGTTTCTAGGCTAAAACTGACCAAACCACGTAGTTTAGGGTTAAAACGACATAGTTTAGGGGCCCACCGAAATAAGAAAAAACCAAAAGACAGAAGGGATGACCACGACCCTTTTCACGGACCGTGAAGGCCCTCGTGGTCTTCACTTGGTCTTGTGGTTCTGAAGGCTTGGACGAGCCATTACCACGGTCCGTGTGGAGGACCACAGACCGTGAAGGTCCCCGTGGTCCTCACTTGGGCTGAGGTCTGAGGGCTAATGTAGGGGGGCTACTGTCTAAGTCTTCACGGACGTCCCCACGACCCGTCATCAAGACCAAGGACCATGAAGGTGCCCGTGGTCTGATGTCGTGGCCTGGTGACTTCCAAGTTGTGACCACAGGTAGGTCAACAGACCGTGGATCCTATCACAGTTCGTGAACCCTATCGTTGTTCATTACTTCAGGTAAGTTGTATAATATTTTTCTGGGTCTGGTTTTTGAGGTGTTACAGAAATGGTCATCTGAAAGAAAAATGTGAGATTCTAAAAGGATTAAAAGAAAGGTAGGAGAAGTTTTTTAAGTCAAGAAAAGTTTTTGTAAAAAAGAAAAAGGCACCTGGTCCTGGATACCATTTTAGCAAGAACACTTTATCCCTATGGATAGGAAGGTTTTTGATTAAGCCTTTTGACAATTTTTGGGAACTCTATCTAAAATAGGTTCCTAAGTCTAATAAGTGATTCTTGTGCAAAATAGAGGAAGAAGTCCTGGTACATGGACAGTGGATGCTCAAGGCACATGACTGGAGACACTCAAAACTTCCTCTTTTTGGAAGCACACAAGGGAGGTGGTGTATCGTTTGGTGGTGGTAAGAAGGGTTTCATTCTCGGAATCGGCAAAATAGGAAGATTCCATAGACAGTGTTCATTATGTGGATGGTCTGAAATACAATCTTTTGAGTGTGTCCCAAATTTGAAACAAGGGAAATGAAGTTATCGTTTTATCTGATAGGTATTTGGTTACTAACTGTGCAACTAACAAAGTTTTTATGTCTGCCGAAAGAGTAAAAAATATGTATGTTGCAGATATTGACTCAGTGGAAGGGGACAATCTTTCATGCCTAAGCGCTCAACCTGACAATGCAAATTTATGGCATAGGCGTTTGGGACATGTGAGTTCATCATTGCTAAACAAGCTTGCTACAGGGGACCTGGTCCGTGGTTTTCCAAAGCTAAAGTTTTCTGATGACAAAGTCTGTGATGCTTGTGTAAAATGGAAACGAACAAGATTGTCCTTCAAAACCAAGAAAGGTGTCAACCCAACCAGACCCTTAGAACTTCTCCACATGGATCTGTGTGGACCTGTCTGAGTTCAAAGCAGGGGAGGTAAGAAGTATATTCTGGTAGTTGTTGATAATTTCTCAAGGTTCACCTGGAACATTTTTTGCGGACCAAGGACGAAATAGCTGGACTTATGATCACCTTTGCCAAAGCAATTCAACAAAAGGTTAACTGTAAGATTGCTAGCATCAGATTTGACCATGGCGCAGAGTTTGAAAACTCTCAAATTGAAGGCTTTTGTGCTAAAAATGGAATCCATCACAATTTCTCTGCACTAAGAACTCCTCAGCAAAATAGAGTTGTCGAAAAGAAGAACAGAACATTGGTGGATATTGCCAGAACCATGCTAATTGACTCAGGGCTAGCAATGATTTTTTGGGCAGAAGCAGTCAACACAACATGTTATGTTACAAACAGGTGTCTTATTAGGTCTGTTATCAAGAAAACACCTTATGAGTTGCTGAATGACATGAAACCTTCAATTGTTCATCTGAAGAATTTGGGTGTAAATGCTTTGTACCGAATAATAGAAAGGATGACCTTGGCAAGTTTGATACTAGGAGTGATGTAGGGGTGTTTGTCGGGTACTCTTCTAATAACAAGGCATACAGAGTGTTTAACAAAAGAACTTTATGTGTTGAAGAGAGCATGCATGTGATATTTTATGAGGCTGATAATAAAAGCAATGATGAACACAAAGAAGACACTGAATTGGAGGAGCTGATTGAGGTAAAATAGGACAGGGCGATCAAACATTCTGGAAGCAAACAAGTTGCTAGGGAAGATGGTGTAGAACTCACAAAAGAACCTGGTTCCTCTGGTTCAGCTCAGGAGGTATCATCTCAAAGTCCAGAATATGAAGAAGGTGAATCTGCTGGCGATAATGAAGAAGAGATAACTAGAAAGTTTGGATGTAAACATTAATCTTCACATCCGCTGGACAATCTCATCACTCCACTTGACTCTGGAATACAGACCAGATCCAGTACAAGAAATATGGTTGCATATTCAGCCTTCATATCAACCATTGAGCCCAAGAATATCAAAGAAGCTTTACATGATACAGATTGGGTAACATCCATGCAGGAAGAACTTCATCAGTTTGAGAGAAGCAAAGTATGGCACTAGGTCCCCAGACTTCTCAACAGAACCATTATTGGGACTAGGTGGGTCTTTAGAAACAAACTTGATGAGCATGTGATCATTACCAGAAACAAGTTAAGACTTGTAGTGCAAGGGTATAATCAAGAGGAAGGGATTGACTATGATGAGACCTTTGCTCCTATAGCCAGAATGGAAGCCATCAAAATCTTGATAGCTTTTGTTGCCCACGTGGAATTCAGACTGTTTCAAACAGATGTCAAGAGTGCCTTCTTAAATGGGTATTTTAAATAGGAGGTGTATGTTAAACAACCTCCAGGTTTTGAAGATGCTGATCTGCCAAACCATGTGCTGAAGCTGGATAAAGCCCTGTATGGTCTAAAGCAAGCTCCCAGAGCGTGGTATGAGCGCTTGTTAAAATTTCTCCTTGCAAATGGGTTCAAAAGAGGTAAAATTGATAACACTCTGTTCCTAAAATCCAGAGGTAAGGAGCTGTTGATTGTGCATGTATATGTAGATGACATCATCTTTGGAGCTACTTCAGACTCACTATGCAAAGAGTTTGCTGAGTTGATGAGTAGTGAAATTGAAATGAGCATGATGGGGGAGCTTAATTTCTTCTTAGGACTGCAAATCAAACAGTCTTCTCAGGGCACTTCTATATGTCAAGAGAAGTATATAAAGGAATTGCTCAAAAATTTTAATCTACTTGAAGCAAAAGTCCTGGATACTCTTATGAGCACAAGTGTGAAACTTGATCTGGATGGAGATGGAATTGAGGTCAATCGGACCATGTAAAGGGGAATTATTGGGTCACTTCTGTACCTCACTGCAAGTAGACCTGACATAGTCTTCAGTGTAGAGATGTGTGCAAGGTTTCAAGCAGCACTAAAGGAATCACACTTAAAGGCAGCCAAGCGAATCCTGAGATATCTGAAGGGAACTCAGGACCTGGTACTGTCTATAGCAGAAGTAGAATATGTGGTTGCTGCATCATGTTGTACTCAGCTACTATGGATCAAGTAGTAACTAAGACTTTGGTGTTCTCACAGACACTATTTCTCTAATTTGAGACAACACTAGTGCAATGAACATGGCCAAGAACCCTGTTCAACATAAGAGGACAAAGCACATAGATGCGAGGCATCACTTCCTAAGGGACAATGTTGAAAAGAAAATTGTGGTGATGAGGTTCTGCAAGACAGAAGACCAACTGGCCGATATCTTTACAAAGCCCTTGAGTAAATAATGTTTCATCAAAAATAGGCCGAGGTTGGGGATGCACAAGATCACCTGATTCGATGACATATTTGCACAAAATCTTCCATTTGATTATGTTAAGGAGGGTAGATATCTATACTTGTTGTAATGCTTATCGTTTGAGAATTCACTTTTGGTACCTTACTGCAGGTATACACTCATGGCATGTTAGCTGAAGGGAAGATGTAACCATACGAGCAGGGCTATATGATAAATGGGACCTGGTCCCCACAAGGTTAGTATCACTTATGCTACACGTTGCATCTGTCAACGGTCACTGCCACATGTCCCTTATTTATTCACTGCGTCCGTTTCAAATGTCTTTTCACTTTAAATCTAAGAGTCGCTACTTTTTAGGGACCCGATACCCCGTGTGCTTAAATATAACGTATGTTGGTGAATCTAAACATCTTAATTCCTTTCTAACTTTCTTTTGTGATTCACTACTCTGCTTTTAAACCGTTTCTTCCTTCTCTCAAAGAATGACTAACTCCTCTTCTTCTTCAAAGCTTCCTACTTCCCAAGGAATTGAAAAACCTAGTTCTTTTAATTTCTCCATTTCTAACCCTGAAGAGTCTCCTTCAACACCAGTCTTTGGTGTTGGTGATATGGGTGAATCCATCACACCTCATACTGAAGTGGTGGCTTCTCATGTACTTCCATCTGGGGAGATTTTACCTTGCTCGCCTACGTTAGTTCTATTTGGTGAGAAATCTCAAAACTCAGAAGCCCAATCAGTCGTAAAACCAAGTGTTGACCCTCCCACTGAAGAAGTTGAAGTATTATTTAAGGTAGTGTCTTCTACTATGTCTGAGAGGTTATTTGATGGAGATTTGTCGGAGGGAAAGGGTCCTGAGTCGAATATTCTAGCAGCATGGGCAGAATTAGTGGTTGTACAAAGTTATTCTTCCCTTAGAGGCGATGTTCAACCAACCTTACTGGAACAAGAGTTTCGGTCACCTGAATAGGTCCCTCACAGTGTTCAACCTATGTTTGACCATACCTCTAAGTCATTTGACGTTGAGAGTGAAGCAGATGAGGAAGAAAAAGTTCCTTTGAAATGGAGCAGAAAGGGGGTACGAGGAACCAACACTTTAATAGTTGGTGTCCCAGATCTAGAAATAGTTAAGAGTGCTCCTGAGGCTGATATTTTTGATGAGCCCACTGAGTTTGCAAATGAGAGAAAAGGAAAAGGGAAAGGAAATATGGTTGAGTCCCACTCCAAAGGGGACAAGAAGAGGTATGGTACAAGAAGAGGTATGGGACTAGAAGTGAGATGCAGAAAGTTATGGGGAATACCATAGCGGCAAATGTAATTCAAACATAGAGGGCTAGGAAAAGAAGATGGGAAGGTCACTTGCCTGAAGAACCCATATCAACTCCTTTGCCTATTGGGTCCAGTGATATTGAATCTGATGATATCACTACATATGTGGCAAAATGAATGAAGGAAGCTGAGGTTGAGAGGGTAAAATTGAAGGGAATTCAGAAGTCTGTAAAGAAATATCCAGTGAAGAAGGAGAGAGTGAGAAAAAAGTCATTGTTAAATCAAATCAGGTCAAGGGACCAGGTCCTAGTGTTCGAAAACAAGTTGCAGACAAAGAAATGACCAGGGAAGAGCGCATAGCTGAAATGGAGAACTAAAAGATGTTGAACGACAGAGTATTCGACCCTGACATTCTGACTGAATTTGGTATGTCTAATCTCCTTGATACTATTTCTCTACAAGGATGGGGCCATCTATTTGAACCCCAAGCACCATACTTGCATGAACCTGAGGTGCACAAATTTTACTACAAAATGGAACTTCTAGAGGATGGAGGAATCAAGACTACTGTCAAAGATATTAAAATCTTTCTAGATGAGGAAACTTTGGGGATCATTCTAGGTGTGCCTGAGGAAGGAATCCGGTCAATTGAAGGCTGCAAACCATCTAGTGAGTTCTCAAAACAGGCCACAAAGTGTGGGGACATCAAACGTGAAGGGTTGCCAAAGAAGTTTCTCAAAGGAGAATATCAGCTTCTCCTTGAGTTCATCAACAAGGTGATGGTACCAAGGACGGAGAAAAGAACTATAGCATCTGCTGCTGATCTATTTCTCATGGAGAAGCTGGATGAACTTGAGGCAATAAATCTCCCTACTATAATGCTTGAACATGTGCATAGGGTGATGACCTAGAAATTAGCAAAGCACGGCATCCCTTATGGCTACTTGCTGAATTATGTGTTTAAACATTTTGAAGTGCCTTTGGGACGAGGGGTACATGGTACCACCAAGAAAATGTTCACTGCTACTACCTTGCTAGAATGTAAGTGTGTTGAAGGGAAGGCCAAAGGTAGGTCTTAGGTGGCAGATCTTCTAGAGCAGCAAGCCTCTCTTAAATGAGAGTTGACTGATCTCATCGTGATCTTGAATGATAAAGAGGTTGAGATTGCGCAACTGAAATCTCAAGTGCAGAAGGCTGTTCAAATGGACCTGGTACCAGTAGTGTGGATGAGCAAGTGGTGCAAAAGTTGAGAGCTGAGAATGAACAGCTGCTGAAAACAAATGCCTCACTCAGTGAGGAAGTCAAGGCTCTCATCAAGCAAGTCATCCAGGCCTATGAAGCTGCAAATGAGCGAATATCTTTGCTGATGTGTACCCTTAATCCCATTCCCTTTCCGTCCTAAATGAGTCTTGTCTCTCTAGTTTCTTTTCTCTTGTGTCAAAACTCTAGTGGCTATGTGTACTGTTTTGACTGATTCCAGTGGTCAGCTTTTGTGATCTAATGCTATTTTTTATTGTGCCATGTTCAAAATGTTTTAATATTCTCTTTTATGATTACGTGTGCATGTTCTGTGTGGCCATAGCCTTGAATTCTTAATCGCTTTGCACGCAACTTGCATATGTTTACTGCTATTCCTTTTCAATGATGTCAAAAAGGGGAATTTTTGGTGAACTGTTGTGAAATTGGAAGGGAACTGAACTAACGGGGAAGAATAATGATAGGGGAAACAGTGACAGGGGGGATTATTGTATTTCTGAATGAATACTTAACACTAATGTGAGGTTGCTTGCAGGTTGTTTGTCATCATCAAAAAGGGGGGAATCGATAAGTCTTAATGCTCCCAGATGTTTTGATGATCTCCTCACAAGTGCAGGGACCCGGTCCTCTGCAGAGTATGCTCATCCAGGACCATATGCTATACAGTTGGCAAGCTATCGCGTCAGAGTTTGGTGAGGTCGTCAATGTACCACACCAATCAGAGAGGACGAGGTTGTTTGTACATCAGTCAATAACTCTTTATCATTGATAAATTCAACATTACAAACAACAAATTACTCATTCATTCAAAGAGAGAGATTCAAGGTTCAAAACAACAAGGGACCTAATAGACTGCATTATTGCTTCCTGAACCAACTGTTACTTTGATTGCTTGTATTTGTACTTATATTGTAGGATTCGTTTCGCTTGTGATAGAAACGTTTCAACCTTGGGTGAATCATTGTAAGAACTTAGTTGAGGGCAACTTACTGTCTTACGTCAAAGTCTATATTAATCAGTTGGATAGTGTAGTGGGCAATATTGGCATTGCTTTGGCTCATTGAGTGATAGTGTATTACTCAGAATAGAGATTAGCAGGTTAATCTCGTGTGTGTTGTAAACTGGGTTTTACTTTGGCTTGTGAGGTTTAGTAAAAGCAGTTTGAAAATCATGCGAGACAGGTCGTGGTTTTACTCCCTTGAGCGAGGAGGTTTCCACGTAAAGTTGTGTGTATAATCTTTACTTTCAGAATTTATTTACTTTCTGTTATTGTTATTGTGCTAAGGACCTGATCCTATCGTAACTAGTGGACGCATACATTCCAACAAAGACTAAAATAAAGAAACCAGAAAGTCAATTTCAATGGGAACCCATATATGAAAGATAAAGTTTAAAATAATTATGAGGAAAAAAGACCAACTAAACTGAAGAAATCCAAAAAATTGATTTTGATGGAAAATCCATTTAGTTCAAAAGAATTATTATGAAAGAATACCAAATTAGTTAATACATGTGAGAAAACAAAATGAAAATCTGAAAGTTGATTTCTGACGAAAACACAAGAACAAAACAAAAACTAAAGGCACAACGATTGAAACTATTGAAAAGTAGCTGGAAAATTGAACATCAACAACAAACCCATATGAAATAAGAAGGAAATATTAACACATCCAAATCAAATTTGGTCAACGAAAGATAAAATTGGGGAACATTTTTTTAATGTACTTTCAATTTTGAGGAAAACAAAGATGATACAAAAATCAAAGAAACAATATGAAGAAGCTTACCTGGAAGGCTGGAACGAATGTTGGAGAAAGGAGAATTTTTTGGTGAGCATAGAGCTATGAAGTTTCAAAAACTTGAAAGATGAAGGTAAGCAGTGATGTGTATATTGAAGATACATGAAGAAGACACGTAGATATATTTGAGCATAAAAAGACAAAAACACCCTCAAATGTGATGAAACAGGCATGTTGAACAAGCCATTTCTAATATAGTAATAAATATATATATATATATATATGCTTAATAATTTCTTCAGAAACTCATATTGGAGTATGAAAATCAGTGGCTATATATCTTTCTAGCTTAAAATATTATATATATTTGTTACAAATTATAAACAGTGAGAACATACACAAATGTATAACAAATTCATGTCAAAATATATACAAAGATATATATATATATATTGAGAACAAGCACAAGGGTATACCAAATTCATGTCAGCTTCATGTCAAGTATATACACAGTATATCAATCTCATGAAATATAATTGTTATTTGATTTCAATTATAAACAACGAGAACGTACACAAAGGTATGCCAAAATCATATCAACATCATGCCAAATATATACACATAGTATATCTATTTCATATCAATTCAATTAAAATTGTGAACAATCTCTTTCTCTCTCTCTCTCTCTCTCTCTATATATATATATATATATATATATATATATATAGTGTATCAATTTCGTGCCACCTATAAAGACAATGCACTTAGTAGAAACAAAAAGCACACTTTTTTGGTTTCTTTTGAAGACTCTCCCTAAGAATACACTTTGTTTTTTTTTTATAAACAAAATCGAAAATCAAAATCCGAATACTCAGTCAAAGGAGATGCCACCATCTTGCCCTTCCTTTTTTACCCCTTTTGATTTGAAGATTTTTTTGTGGAGCGAGAAAAATTGAGTCAGTTAAGAAGATTTTTTTTTATTGAATATGGTGAAGAAATATTGTTAATGATGGGGAAAGAGAATAATTACTATTGGTTTTAATACGGGGGAGGGGGCATCTGCAATTTAAAATTAGGCCTTATTTGTTTTCATTAAGATTAAGACGTCTGAATTAGAATGCGCATCTAAATGATTAAGATTTTGTCTCTAGATTTGAATACTGAAAGGTGTGTGTATATATACACACACAATAAATAGTCAGTCTTTGATAAACATTAAGATATTTAAATTATAAATTTATATTTTAAGTTTGATAAAAATAAAATTGAACTACTTGAATATATATATATATATATATATATATATATATATATTATAATAGCTAAAGTAATTGTTAGAAAACAATGTAGTCATTTTTTTTAATTTCAAAAATACATATTTATGATGTTGTTTTGCACTTTAGTCAAATAAAAAAATTACAATAAATTGTATCAATTTTTGATAAACAAGTAGCAAGAACAAAAACTAAAAGTTTAAGGAAAATAATTTGGATAATTAAAAAAGTTGGAGAATGAGAGAGATTTGAGTTTTTTTTTTAAGAAAAAAATATAGAGCACAATTTTTTTGTTAAAATAAAAGTGTCTTTAAAAGGTTCTGAATGAGAATAAGACGGTCACAATTTTGATTCATTCAAACCCTTTCAATCCCATTAAGAGATTTTTCAGTAAAAAAATAAACGCACTTAATGGTCTAATGTCTGAACCATTCAGATTCACACCTCCATTAAGTGCAAACAAATGAGGTCTTAGATTCCTTAAAGATAGTAATGGATTATTACAAACGGAAGACACAACTTTCTTTCTTTCTTTTTCCTTTCTCATTTATTATGCTGAGTTGTTGACATTTAATAATTCCTAATAACTTAAAATTAATAATTGTATAAATTAATACAAATCTGTTAAGACCTATAATTAATACTTTATTATTAGTAATTATAAAATAGTAAATTTAAAGATTGTAATATTAACTCTTAATTAAATATGTGGTGTGATTTTCTCATTATTATTAAATTACAGATTTATTTGAACTAACATCATAATTACACATCTTCCTTTAGAACCTATATAAGTTTCTAAAGGGCATCAACAATTCATACTTTCATATCATATAAAAGTTCAATAGTGAAGAAAACATGAAAAGTTTCATTATGGTTTTTCTTTTCGTTGTGACAATTTTTTTCACTTTGTTTGACCATTCACTAGGTATGCTTTTTTTGTCAATACATATGAAATTATTTTATCTACAATCATATGTTCAAATATTTATTTTCATCATTCATCTTTTTAATCGTATAATTTAATGTGTAGTCTTCTCATTATTTTGTATCAGGTGATGATCCTAAATTTTGCCCAGGAACTTTCACAGTTAATGACGTATGTGCTAAGATTAGTTGTGGATATCAAGCTGTATTTCACTGGCCAGCAAGTAAAATGCCTCATAGTTGTATTTGTACTACTTCGGGAAGCAATCAAAGCCTCTGTACCTGTCAAATTGTTTGTTAAGCAAAATAATGTAATAAAAGTGCTTATTATTGATGTTGATTGAGTAATTATACATGTCTATTGAATGATTGTGAATAAATAGAAACATATCATATGAAAAACGTTAAAAATTGAGAGACCAAAATAGAATCCAAAAGTTACATTATAATTTTGGTGAAAATATATAAATATGCGTAGTGTAAATATAGCAAAAGAAGTAAATGCAAGGTTGACTCAACAATATTGAGGGCCTAAAGTGAAACTTAAGAGAGGGGTGTTGACATCCAATTTTGGCCTATCATTTCAAAATTCATAATTCATACTTTTAAGTTTTATTCATTAAATAGTTAAAAATACAGTTTTTATAATTTTAAATAAATTTATCAATGGTTATTTTTATTTTTCAAAATATTAAGATTTTATTAGTTTATTTGAATTTTAGTTAATTTTGATTACATTTTTTTTTTATCATAGTCAACTGAATAAGTTGAGAATATTGCCTCTATTTGATTAAATCATAATTCTTTCTTGAATTGTATTTTTTTACATGACATTGATTATATTTTGTTAATATTCATTTTAGTATTTTTAACACAATCTAAGAATATATATTAATACACATATATTTTATTAACCAATGAGTTTGATCCACGATCTTGAGCCCACGATTTAAACCCATTATATTATATAAATGTAATTTATTTTCTCTACAAGTACTATTTAACCACAGAAAGTAGTGAGGATTATTTTTTCCAAAACCCTAAAAAACTCTCTTCCATTTTTTCTAATCCTCTCTTGCCGCTCAAGGCTGAAACAAAAGGCCATCCATGAGCTTCCATCTTCTAGCTCCTTTTTTACTGTTCTCCGCCAGAAACCACCACCAATATAACCATTTTACCTGTCTTCTCTCTTAGCTTTGAGCTACAATGGAAACAGCCAAACAATAACCACTTGATGACCCTTCCAGTGAAGCCCCCTTCTCCCTCTGTTTTTATCTTCTCCTTCTTCCCTGCTCCTCCATGCCATGAGCTTCGAGCTCCGGCGAGCTCGTGAGCAACCAACCAAACAACCACCAAGTGTCTTTACAGGTACCTAGAGTTGCTTCTCAAAGAAGCTTCGAAAGACATTCAAATAATATGTTTATATATATTAATATTTGACAAACATTAGGCCATTTCTCATATGATTACTTTATTTTATTCTTTGTGTATGTTGCATGCTTATTTTAATTGTATATTATATTGTCTCCTCCTCAATTTGTAAAAATGAATTCAGCTGGAGCCACATTTGTGGATTTTGAAGGGTGCTAATACCTTCCCTTTGTGATCACTTGAACTCTTATCTAGATTCTATTGGTTTCATATACTTTTGGTTTTGTTAGCTAATTAATTGGTTTCCTAGTTTTTCCTAAAATTAGGTGGCGACCCCTTAATTTTTTTTCTTGAAATTCTTTTAAATTTAATTTAATTAATAATATTTTGAGTTACCACGACGTTTCACTTTATTTGAATAAAGTAGGGATGTAAACAAGGGTCCCAATTTTTTTCCCAACATATATACTTTTATTTAAAATTTACTTTTCTAGTTTCTTTTAGATGAGAAGTCACATTTACTGTTTTATAATCAATTTGTTTTAATAATTTCTTTTCAATTGATAATATAATTAATCCATTCGATCTCTCTTGAGACATTGTTTACCTTAAATAAGATTTAATCAATTTTAGTTTTGAAAAACTTCTTTTGGTTGAGACAATAGTTACAAGATCTGTTAACATTATTCTATAGCAATATGTGTATTTGAAAAAGAATCAAGTTTTTTATCTGATTGAGTATTTTCATTAGATCAGTATCTTCTATTTGCATTATTTCTCTTAACACATTTAAGAGGTCTAGTGCTCAAAATGACCCAGCGGGTTGTTACATAAACTATGATTGAAATCCTAGTGACATATTCTTAACTTAACTCGGGTTGTATTACCCCTTGAACTCATTTTTCTATATATTTGTGTACCTTTTATGCTGACGTGACACCTTCAACCAGGTAAAGTTGGTTGCATGTATAACACATAGTTTTCCCCTTATATTTGAACGTTTTTTTTAACTTCATTTGATTGTTTTTTCTCTCATTTTTTTCAATTGATTTTATTTATTCCTTTTATTTTCTTTGCCTTTCATTTTGATTTGATCGCAAATTTAATTCAAATGTATTATATTTAAAGTAAGTTAATTTCGGACGAATATCAAAATAAGTGAAGAAAATCAAATAAAACATAAAAAAATTAAAATGTTAAAATCAAAGGACATTTTAAGAATATTGTTATTATTTTTATTAAAAATACACATATTTTTTAAAAAAATTATGAAAAGTGAAAAGAAAAAAATCAATAAAAGAGAAAAGAAAATAAAAAAATTTTAAAGTGAGGAGGGAAATAAATATTTTACAAAGAAAGAAATAAAAATAATTAATTATATATATAAATTTTAATTTCAATAATTATGTATACAAACTAATTGTAAATAGACCAATTAAAAAAGGACATCTGTTCATTTTTTTGTTGTTCCCTTACCTTCAAGAGAGTGTGCACACTCTCTATGCCACGCCACTATTTAGGGTGTTTTTATTCAATTTTAAATTGTTCAGGGGATAATAGAGTCCTAATAAAATCTAGGTGTTTTGATGAGATTTCATTCATAGTTTAGGGAAGTACTTATGCCTTATCCCTAATTTCAAGGTAAGTTCATTTTCTTTTTTGTATCACTACTAAAAAAAATTAGCCACATATAATCTTTTGTAGTTTAACAAAAAAATTTGTTAAAATTTGTCTTTAGTCCTATTTGTCAATTAATTAGCACAATAGTTTATTAGCCATGAAACATTTAGCGATAAAGTTTATAGCTAATATCAATTTTTTTTTTGTCTTATTAGTATTAATATCTAATGATTTGGTAAAAGAACCTAATAAAAGTTGAGAATTGCTTCTACTCTCTAGACGCACATTAGACCTTCAAACCTTCACACCTCCGCAATGGGCGAGGAAGGGGAAGACCACACCTAATACCTAATACAATGCGCAGTTCATTTTGTTAGAACCCTTTAGGTCAAGTCGTCATTGATTCCACAATAATTGGTTGTATGGCTTAGCAATTCGTGATAATTGAAGAAAAGAATTAGACTGAATTCATTAAATAAGAATTTACTTACAAAAGTAGAGGCAATCACAATCTTTGATTTCAAAGAACAATGAAAACTATCGTTCAAAAACTCGTTCAAGCGTACTGTGTTTTTCACTAAAAACAAGAAAATAAAATAAACCCTAAAATGCTATTTATAGGTCCAGAAAATTTAAATTTAAAACAGATCAAAAAGATGTTCTGTCAAAGTCTGTGCGACATTACACCTAACGGCCCATATCTTGTGTGATGGTATGTTGCTTTCACCATGGTTTGGCCTTCATGAATGTAACGACCGGGTTCCGTCGTTATAGAAAAGCCAACGGGAAAAAATTTTGGGTCGGAAATTTTTTCGTAGTAACTTGGAATTTCTCAACCTAGTTTAGATTAGGACGAAATCGTAGTCTGTGAGGTCTAGGGAAATCTGGTAGCAATTGGGTGATCTAATTATGATTTTGATCACATGAGTAGATAGATAAGTTGTTAAGGAACCCGTACGACTTTACGAAATTGAATTCGGATGAGTAGAACTCCCGAAATTGATCTTAGCGTGAACGGATAGTTTCTGAGTGTCGTTGGTTGAAGGCGTGTTGTGAAATAAGGGTATTAGAATTATTAAAATAGCTCACTGTTTCGTGCAAGCCGCTTTGGCGGGGATTTCTGACGCCAGGGCGGGGCCGCTGTAGCAGGGTGAGGACCGCTGTGGCGGGTCAGACACGACTTAAAGTCGTAAATAAATCCCAAAAATATTTTATTATGCAATTTTCAAATTTGAGAGTTAAGGAACGAACCCAGGTCTTTTCTTGACAGTTTTCCACCATTCTTGAGGCTAAAGGTAAGATTTTAACTCCTCAAATCCATTTTTCAATCCATAAAATGTAATCTAATGGGTAATTATCGATGGGGGAGGGTTTTATCTAGAATTTATGATGAAAACAGCCCTAATTGGGAGATTGGGATCATGGGTATGATCTAGGATTGTTAGAATTGTTAGTAATCCGGGTAATTAGTGATTGTTTATTGATTCTCATATTAAATTGATGTTTGTAGACCAAGAACAAGCGGAACGAATCCGAAAAGGGAAGGATCAAGTTTCTTAGGGTTTCAAGCTTGTTTCGAGGTAGGTGATGGTTGTGATTCTATGATTGTGTGATGTATGTTCGTTCTTGCTTCATTATGATACATGTATGTATGCGAATATTGCATTATTAATCACATTAATTGTAAATGAGCATGTATGAATGATGAATGCCATGAATCATGACTTGATTTTATGATTATGAGAATGTACTTTGTGATTGTGACTTGTTGAATGGATCGGGTGTTGCGTTCCGACACATTAACTTGGATCGGTTTCCACGTTCCGGCATAAATATGGGATCGGTTGCCACGTTCCGGCATAAATATGGGATCGGTTGCCACGTTCCGACATAAATAATGGATCGGATACCACGTTCCGGTATGCTAACTATTTGAGTTTGGGTTCCATGAGAGAACCAATTATTTGATATAATTATGTATCTTGAGAAATATAAAAATGTATCTTGTTTGTAAATGTTATAATCTTGTATATGTTAGATATATGCATGTGATTATATTGTTGTATTGGCTTATATATGTTGCACTTAGTGGGATAGTCGTGTGATCCTACAAGTACACTGTGGTTATGCACTGATACTGCACTTGCTCTTTCTTTGTTTAGTACAGGTCATTTTCAAGCGGCTATTGACAGACCTCGCTTAGAAGATCAGTGATCGCCAATCGAATTCAAGGGTGAGCCAGTTCTTCCAGGTTGCCATGAGTTCTCCTTTCGTCTATGTCCACATTTCAGACTTAGATTTTTCTAGTTAGTTGATAGCTCATTTGTTTGGGGTAGTGACCCTTCTTGTAGACTTATGGATCTTGTTAGAGTTTTGGTACATTGACTTTCAAGTTCTAGGTGTATTTTCTGCATTGTTTAGTTTAGATCTTTTGGAAGTTTATGGAAACTCCAGTTTTTTTAGCTATTTAACTTTCTTCTGTAACTTAAATGCTTTAATTTTAGGTTTAGTTGCTTGGTTTGGGGTTGTAGTAGTGGTTCTCCCACCGGAGGGTTAGTGTGGGTGCCAATCACGATGATCTGGGTTGTGACAATGAAGTACATTGGTCAACTCTTTGTGACGGTTCTCCTGGCGGCCCGTCGCATGTGGATGGTCCGTCAGGTTGATCATCATTAGCACTCTCCTTTTCACCTCTTCTATTATACACTGACGTTGGGTTTATGGTCTTTCATAGGTGTGACGGACCATCAGTTTTGCCATCAGGGCTGATGTCATGACCCAAGTCTACACCACAACCGAGACACACTACTTAGAACCACTAGTGATCCCAAGCTAACCCTTGGTCAAACATATCAAAGCATATCATATAAAACTAATGCAAAAGTTGAAACATATGCTTAATAAGTTTTAATAAGGAAATAAATAAATCCAGGATGACTGAACAACTTATGTATAAAGTAAGCCTCTAACATTTCTGCTGAAGGAAATAAGTTTACCAGGACATGGCCACCAGTTACCTCAAACCAAATAAACAAAGAAACTATTAAAATGTTAGTTGCAACTAATTCAGGAAGTCCTCGAATGAGGAGGACTCACCAACTGCTGACTGAAATTACTGCAACCTCACTATCCATGAGTTTGAGTACGGACGCTGGAATCTACATCATAAAAGGATGCAGCGCAGAGAAAATTATGCGTCAAAACGTTGAATGTACTGAGTAAGTAAGGGGCACTAGCATAATTGTAAAAATGGCATAACAAGGACAGTGAAATAAGGTTCCCAAAATCATATACCTAGTGAAAGAACGGAAGAGAAAGCAATTGGAGTTCTTGTCTAAATACCATTCACAATCTTCTTTAAAAAGCATATATAGAGATGAGTCTATTTCAGTAGCCTTGCATAATCATAGTTATAAAGTATCAAATAAAGTTGAGAACATATCATAAAAAGGTGAATGACTCTCGAAATTTCACCTATATCATATAAATTGGGACAAATGCAATAACATATATTATTTGTAAATTACGTAAAAAGTATAATAATACACAATAATTAACTATTTAAAATTCATATAAAAAATTGATTGACTCTTCTAAATATATTTGTACTACATAAATTGAAATAATATAGACTCTTATATCTAGTTATTATGTTAATAAGGGTCAATTTATTGCTTCAACAGATCAAGGAGTAAAAGCATAAAAATATATTAGTGGTAGAACCAATTAATTGTACACTAAATGAATTAAAACAAGGTTAAATGAGGTGTCTGGTTTTCAGTTAGAGTTATATAAGGTATTAAATATGTATAATTTAGTTATATAGGTATTAGTCAGGTAGAATTTAGTTATTTTTATATTAGTTATTCTATCAACTTTTTACATAAATTAAAATAATACACAACCAACCAAATATGTTACAACATATGGTAGATTCTATGTAGAGATTTTTTATTTTTTTTTCATTTTATTACCAAGCAACGTATTAGCATTTGGTATTGAGGAAACTATTTTTCATTTTTTTTCATGTTTGATTGATTAAAATATTTTGAAAAATAATCCCTAAGAATACAAGTTTCTTAAAATGAGAAAAATAACTTTTCTAGTAAGGAAAATGTGTTCTATATGTGATATTCCAAGTAATTCAATATCTCTTCCCCATTCATCCAACTCGACCAACTCGATTCCATCTCTATAATATTTTGCTAAATTATATATAAATATTTTCGAATAATATATTTAACTTACCAAATACTATAAAATACATAACAAACCAACCCGCTTATTTTCGAAGAAATTAGTACCAAACACACTCTAATTGGGGTTGTTTGGTACGGGGATGAGATAGACAAAGTTATCCCAGCATGCTGTTTCTGTCACAGTATAGAAACAAAGAGTAGACATAAATCAGATAGAAGCTCTTGCTACTTAAACAGAGAGAAATATCGAATTTTGTACAAAAAATCTACATGTTGAACAGAGGAGCTAAATAATGAGTCCATAATATAATCACACAGCTTTTGTCCAGGTAATATCAACATACTCTGTTGCCAATAGTTTGGTACAAAGACCTAAGTTGTGTGTTCCATTTGTCGATGGCAGCGTATTTCTTCATGCCTTTCGATCTGCATGAATAAAAGCATGGAAAACAAATTAGAAATAGTTTCAGCCAAAAACAACCAAATTATCACAATGTTGAGGTCAGGGTTTCACCTATCTCCACATTCTAGCAACCGGTTCACTTGATCAATGTGCCCATGGATACGGTTGTCCAAGATGAGTGAGACCAATAACTCCTCGACGTCTTTTTCTGGCACATTAAGCTCCTGCATGTTAAGTAATAGAAACCAATTAGGAAGTCTATTACTTATGAGAACCATGGAGAATATGTCTGGATATTATGTGCATGTTCCAAATTCAAATATGTTATATGGTAAAGTGATATGCCACCATTATGCCATCTACAAACAGTTTATTGATAGAGAGCACATGATTTATGGGTTAACCACATGTCGTTCTGGAGACAAAAATCTGGTATTTAAGTCCAGGGTAGAGGGACGGACCCATTATCCACAGAGCTTCGAATGATGCATAACTAGCCCTTGGAAAATCTTGGTTATAAAAAAGGAGTTTATCTCGGTTATAGAGAACGATTCAGTCTTTCCACACACCCCTCCCAAATCACAAAGAAAAACAAAAGACATAATTGATAAACTCCGCCTTAAGATTGAGAAGCTACGAACAATATTAGGGGAAGAAATTCCTGTAATACTCCATAACAAGAAAGCAAACACTAACAAGCCTATTTACCTTGGAAATGAAGGGAATCCGGATTCTTGTGTAAGGCTTAATGATCTTCAGCAGCACTTGGGTTCTGACATTTCTTAAAAGATCTTCAATGTAATTTCTGATGAAGGGATCATCCATTATTGTTCTTCTATTACTCTGAAAAATATCAAGGAAATCACATTCAGAATGATAGTCAACAGTAACTACGAATTGACGGACTTATAGTAGCAATATTTGGATAGTTGCACCTTAAGAATTTTCTCAAACTCTAAGATCTCATTTTGTTTATATGCTGCTATAAGGTTAGTCATTGCCAGTATAAACACAGTCAAGCACCAACACCAATGCAATTAAGTTGATGTGCATTACTTGGTCCAGTGACTCTAACCACAGAACTGATAAAGAGTACCGGTCCTAATCTCTTTATTAAATTAGAACTCTTAAACTGCTCACGGTTTTGCTTCTTGGCCATCAAAGGGGCTAACCTCAGACTCCATCAGCATATTTGCCAGAACCAAGTACCTGTAAGATGGAACCAAGTGACCACAATATCAGGCAGAGCAATGTTTCTTCTGCGGCGTGCAGGAGAGAGAAATGAAATGAGATAAATATTATGTTAAAGTGAAATGAGATAAATATTATGTTAAACATACAACTAAGCAATTCTGACACATACCCCCTTAAACAGAAAATGTCAACGAAATCACAAATGAAGCTGTACTCAGAATGCATTCAAGTGCCTGCGTCTGAAGCAGCAAAAGCGATGACCTTAAATATTTTTCTTTTAAATATCATCTTCATGAGACTTAGTAAAATACCATGTAGATTGATCTAGTAACTTTTGCAATGTACAAAATGTTATTTCTTTTCAACTGTACTCTTCCCATCTGTTCTACCCCAGAAGAAAATGCCAAAATAAGGAAGACGGCAAACAAAACAAGCACACGATGAACCGCACACGTACTTTAGACACTGAATGCGCCTCTGATTCCCAGCTTCATCATAGTTCTTGAAAGCTTCAAAGAAGTCTGTAGCTGCCTCTGCCCACTGCCGCTCTGCCATATGCATTTTTCCTCCACATTCACGAATTATTCCCATTATTCTAGGGTGAGGGATTGCTGACTTGACTGAAAGTGCTTTAGTGTATAGTTCCTGAAGATAAAATACATGTTTTTTCAAGAATCTCAGTAGGCAGTAATTAGTGATGGAGAGAACAGCAATTCAAGGACATGTAAGTATGTCGTTCCAGCATCTAGGGATCCTTCTTAATGAATAAATTAGATCAAACAGATCTTCCGGACATATTCAGAATCAAAATAAAAAATGACTAAATAAAGAACAAGGGTATACCAAAAGATAAGAGGAAAGAAATAAGCTTGAAGCTTCCGAGAGAAGATATAAATCTCCAATAAGACTTGGAACTCCATGTTGACGGATGCTTAAATGGAATAGAACTTAAGCGGGAGTTCATCTTTGGATATTAGGGTATTAATTTACCCTCTACACAATTATATTTACCCTCTATATAAAATTATATAATTATTGGAAGTCTCACATCTTTTGTGGAAGTTTGATCAGCTTTTCTTTACTTTTGATACACATCATTCACTGCCTTATTGATGAAGTTTAACAACTTCAGGTTTCGTAGTGGGAAAAGATTTAAAATAGGGAGTAACTTGGGGTAAAAGTAAAACATAGAACCAGGGAGTAACTTGGAATGGTAAACATCACCTGGCATTAAATATAGAGATGATTTATATGGTCATATCAGCTGCAAAGATTCACTTAATGGTGCACAAAACCCAGTACGATATCAAACAAACAGGAGAAAAGCTAATAACATACCTTCAGTTTTTTGTTATTTTTCGTTTCCGTGTACATTTGGATCTCTATTGCATATACCTCCAACAATTGTGTACCTTTCTTCTGGTCATCAGTGCCATCTTCTTTTTGACAAGATTTGTGGAGTTGTTTCAAAATCTAATTGAACGCTCAAGTTATTGGTAGGAAAACTTATACACTGGCACTACAACAACAGATGCTAATCCGAAAAAGAATAATACCTTATTCATTCGTCCATACTCCCCAATGTCAAACCATATTTTGCAAAGTTTTAGATTTGTCTTGAACCACAACCTCTGTGAAAAGAAGGTGACCATGAGGCCCTTGACAAGAACATGAACTCTAGAACCTTCAAAGCCAGCCTACTATACCCTCAAGAAGGAATATTGTTCTGACCTCGTTTTTTGCCTCTTCAAGGGCTTTCAATGTTGTCTGGTAGAACTCTTGTAGGAGATCAAAGTTCTGACTAGCTGATCCTGAGACGAAATCCATGATATTGTTTATACACTTTTCACTATAATTTCTTGTCACTGCTGACTTGATGTAGGTTAGCATTTCTCTGTAAGCATCCATCATTTCCTTGTACTTCCCTAGCTTATAGTAAAGCTTAACAGTTTGCTTTAAGGCTTTAAATCCCCTGAAAAACAATAAGAACAGTTGGTAAGTGTCACACACAGCCTATTTCAGTGAATTTTAAAACTTGCAAGAGACCTTTGCTTACAAAGCATCAAATTACATAAAACAAGAAGCAAAGGTGTGAAATAGCACCACAACTTTTAGCCATACAATTATGAAGTTTTCTAAGAAGCATCAAATCACATGAACAAGAAGCAAATGCGGGAAATAGTAAGACACCTTTTGGATTACAATGATTAATATCAAGTTACCAAATTCACGAAACAACATAAAAAGCACAAAAAGACCAAACATATCAGATCTGACAATGAACTAGAGGTCTCACCCAAAGAGCTCAGAGCAAAAGTTTCTGAAATTTTTTAAATCTCACACATGTAAACCAAATAGGAATGAGAAACCCAAAGGGAGTAACCTGACAAACATTTCCAGTTCTTGTCAAACAATTATCTGCACTTGGAAGGTTAACATTTTTTTCCACAGGCTTGTAAGAATGATAAAGTTCAATAAACTATCAGGATCTTCTCCCACATGTTCCATACAAGCATTTGCATAATGAAGAAAACACAATCTATCTCAACTTGCAGTTTCTCATAATTCATCATCAGCTTGTTTCTCAGGCTGCATGTCAATTAATACAAGGTTGTAGTAGTTTACTTGAGACAGAAAATTAACTGCAATGAGAACATGCAGTTCTTAATGACCCTGAACTTTGAATGGACAGATCTATCACATCAGTCTCCGGCCTCACAAATCTCACAAATACACAGTCATCTATTCTCTTAAACAAACACACAAGGGAGTTAGCTGATCAGTTTAACTACTATACTGTACAAAATTTTTATTACTATCAATTTCTTACCAATCAGCCTTCTCAGGTTCCATACGAACTACTTCAGCAAAACCCTCAAGTGCTGCCTCTGGGTCTGTTTCGGCCAAGCCTATGAATGACATAATCACAGAATATTAGTAGGAAACCATGTCCAAAGAGAAGAAAAAAAGATAAGAGATATTAGTCCAAGATAAGTAGCTTAAGATGCATATATAGAATATCCACATAGTTGAGTTAAAGTCAACACCCTTTTTTTATAACAAAGAAATTCCCGAGTAGCAGCTGCGATTCGAAGCTCAGTAGATAAAGTCAATGCCACTACATAGGATATAGCATGACTTATAACTACCTTATAACCAGGGAGTAATATTGTTTTGACAACTGAGGAATTCCCAAGGATCAGCTGTTGCACGGTTTGGAACTCGGTAGATAAAATCAACACCATTACATAGCATATAGCATAATCTATTACTCCCTTACAACCAAGGAGTTCTTTACAGGAGTATCTGTTGCTGCTACTGGTACAGTTTACTTTTTCAGATTATTTAATATCTGGGTAACTTCTATGTTGGCAAGTTCTTCCCTCGCGACTGTCATCACATTCATACAAAATCTTTGGGAAATAATTGTATTATGCAAAAGATCTGTTACACATAGAGCATCACACTTCACAGGCGTCTCACACAGAAAAAGACAGGTGAGTCAAGTGAGAGAAACATCACTGCTACAATCCTCACTTTCTCTAACATTGTTTGAAAACTAAAGAAAATCGAAAATCTTCGCAACTATAAACCGACTTGGCTCTAATAGACAACGTTATGACCGACTTGGAACTAATAGACAACCTTATGAACAACTTGGCTCTAATAGACAACCTTATGACCGACTTGACTCTAATAGATAAACTTATGGCTTTCCCTAACCTTGCTGTGCCAAAATTCGACCAATACAATCCTAGAACTTATATAGGATAAGGTATGGATGCTCCTTTTTCAAAAATAAATCTATGGAAGCCTTTCCCTGAGAACAAAATCACGAGGGATAAAATTCCAGAGGACAAAGAGCAGACTTGCCTTTTTTCTTTGATAACTAACTTCCCAAACTTATGTCCTATAAATTAAAGCCCTACTCCCATACATAACTCAATGATACAGGTGATTAAAAAAACCATCAAAAGAAAGTTAAAAGAAGAGAAAATTAACTATCAGGATTCAGGACCCTGCAATGTCTAAAATCTACTGAGCTAATATGCCTTCTTTCCTACTTCCCTGAAGTTCCTTTTACAAATGAACATAATTAGCGGCCTACATTTCTCCTCTATATGTCCAGTTTTCACACCCAAAAGCGCAGAAAAATCTTTGAATTGAAGCCATATCATGCAGCCGATTCAGAATCCAAACATAATAATAGATTGACCAAATCAAATGCCCCTTTAAGAGTGTTAAGCTTTAACCAAAAAGAAGGGATCAATTTGATTTAACCTTAAAATTTCAACCCAATATTCACCTCTGTTAATATAGTTTACAGGTAAAACTCAACAATGCAGCGTGATTGCTCGTCTCGTAGCAGACCACAAGATTTTCTTCTGTCACCTTGGAAATGATAATTAGCAATTTGGTGCTCACCCAAAAGTGTAGCCAAGACCCAAAGTGATCAATGAAGTGTGTTGAGAACCATAAACCCCATGGTTATCCCAAAAACAAAAAGAAGGAAGATGGAGGATTAAAATCGTATTACAAAACTCTAAATGTAACTATCCAAATTATCTTATTCTCTTTAACAATTTAGTATTAATTTTTGTCCCTAATTCAAATCAAAAGAAGATTTTGACTTAATCACCTTTTCTTAGTAATTTCCAATTTCAAGTCTTCCAAATTTTCTCAAGCAACAACTGTTCTTTCTTAACAGATCTTCCTAAAATTACTTTCCTCTATGATCTAACAAATTAGCCAAGTTAACAAATTAAGACCTCTGTTCCTGTTTCCCAACTGGAACAATCAAAATGTCATCTAACTTAGTAATCAAACTTAAATTATCAAATACTACACTATAAATATTCACATAAATTATGCATATTCAACACCTCAATTGTTTTCCTTAAGTTAATGTGTGAAAAATTTAATGCAAAAATTGGAAACAAATTTTGTTTGTTTGCAAAGGTTTTTTCGAAGAGAAGTAACTAATGCAGTTCTCCTGATTTTTTGTAATCCAAGTAGAGGAAGCAAAATTTAAAACAAAAGCATAAAATTTATCAGCATAATTACAACATTCAAAATTTCAAAACCTTTGGAGTTGTAGTATTGGTTCTCAATATCAACATCCTGCTCATCAGGCTCCTCGTCTGAATACTCGAATCCATAGTCCTCCATATCTGCATTTTCAAAAAAAAATTGAAAATACACATACATTAACATTCATTAACAAAAAAAATTAGCGAAGTAGGGAGAGTAAATTACCAGAGCCCATGGCTCATTAGAAAAGATCGAAAACGAAGATTAATGGGGAGATATTTTGAGCTGTTGATGAAGAGAGAGTTGTCGGTTTTTCTCTTTGAACTACTGTAATAGAGTCATGAATTTAAAGGGTCGGGTTTAGATTACGGGTGCAAAGGTGAAAAGGATCATTTACCACCCAACTTTTGTTGCCCCGTATTTACGGTCGTTTGGTAGCTAGTTAAAGTTGAGTAGACATTAGTAATGTAACGGCTTGTTACTAGGGCAATTATATACTATTATTTTATGTAATATTAGTTATGTAGATTAGTTATTTCGTATTTTAATTTGTATAAAATTGTGCATATATTAATCATGTGAGTTTTTAAATAACAAACTAAACACAACATTAATTTATGTACGAACAATTTACGAGTTTGGAGCCAAAAGAGTAAAAAAAATTGAGCAAAATTTTCAAATGGATAACAAAAATTGAGGATCAAACCAAAAGAGCTACATTTGGATGGAGTGATGGATGTCGTTAAATCATTGGTTGGAAGGTACACGCTGACATGAATCTTGTAAGGTGCACGCTGACATGAGTCATGTAAGGCACATGTTGACATGATATAATTTTAAAGTTTGTATAAACGTGTAGTTTTCGGATTTTGTATAATATAATTTGTATAATTGTTTAAAGTTCATATGTTTATGTTTGTATCAATTCGTTATTTCGAGTTTTATCATATTTGTATAATTTCAGACTTTATATTACTCAATCATACAAAAACAAGTGAATTATACAAATGTACCCGCTAATTATACAAACGAGATATGAATTATACAAATTATTGACTTTTGTCGCTCGTCTCTCTCCTCCCTCTCCCAATTCCCATAATTTAGGAATTGTTGTTGATCAGTCCAAGACCTAGCGTTGGAGATAGCCATTTAGTCTGGCTCCCTTTCTCTTATCGCCTTGAATCGGATGCTTGGAATTTGTTGTTTATCGTCATTTAGAATCTTTTTAGCTTCTGATAGGAGTTCCTGAAAGTTATTGTATTGAATAGTACCTACACAAGCAAAAGCCCTGTTAGTTAAAAAATCGGCAAGCTAGTTCCTTTCTCTTAGAACATGTGACACTTGTAAATCCTCCCTTTTCTTCCACTCTTTGATCTTCTGAACCTCCATACTAATAGCCCATGGATTGTCTCACTCTTCATCAATCACCTTCTTCATGATTAGAGAGTCAATCTCCAAAATAAGAGGCATTATATGTTCTCTTATACAATAAGCCACTCCATGAATTGCCAACACTTCAGTACCTAAGCTAGTAGTATTGGCAATGACTCTTGCATTTGCATAGATGAGATCTCCCCTTCCCCTACTATCTCTGATGCAGAATGCCAGAGAGCTAGGCACAGGCTAGGGTTCCCTCTAGACGAGCCATCAGTATTGCACTTAAATGTTCCTTGGGGAGGAAGATGCCACTCTACTAATCTGCACCTCATTGTATATTTACAACTTCTGTATAATGAGTGGTCAAGTGTTAGAAATCTCTTTTATCCATAGGAACCTCGCTCTAGCTAAGAGATAAAGATTCTGATTAATGTCATTAACAACTCTGCTTCTTGATATTGAACCTTCATGGATAATGATATTTCTTTCTCTTCCAAAGATGCCACATTATGATGGATGATATAGTGGCTTCAGTTTGGGAGAACAGTCAGCTTTCCACCATTGTGTTATAGCTTGATTTTACTGAATAAATGGGCCTTTAATACCAGTTGCTGCAACATAGTATGCTTTTAGCATCATCTCCTGTTAAGAACAAATTTAGCATATATAGTTTGTTGTTGATATATCTCACAACACCTGCACCTGGACACAATAGCTATACCATTCTTGCTTAGCACATCGTCCACCCGCAATTTTCCCTTCTATACCCTCCTAAAAAAGAAAGATATTTTATAAGGTAGATCGATAACCCATATTTTGTTTAAAAAACCAATGTTGCTCCTCTTTCTGTCTTAGTGCTTCCCATGCACTACTAACTGTGAATTTACCACTGTTGGTAAGTGTCCACCAAGGTTTGTCGCATCTTCTTGTTTGCTCACCCTTTGTTAACAGCGAGGTAGTTTCTGTCTTAGCAACTCATCATTTCATTGCCCTTCCTCTAAGAAATAATTCACTTCTTCTATTATGTCATCTCTTTGAAGATAAATTCATTTTATTGGAACTCTTACAACTAAATAAGAATTACTACATTCAAAACATAATTATTGATTGTCACCACTCACCAAATATATTTATAACTTGCCAAATTTAAAAAATCAAAGAGAATAAATATTGAAGCAAACAAGAGAAGTGAGGAAAATCTTAGAGACATACCATGGTGGAAACAATTTTTTTTTTTAAGGATTAATGAAAATTCAAAACACAACATATTGTTCTTAATCAATCATCAACACAATTCACAAATATATATTAGAATATGAAAATCACTGTTTTGTTGATGAACCCATTGTGTGACATTCGAACAGGGTGACGAAGGCTTGAAAATGTGTCAAATTTAGACAAATGAAAATAAGGAAATCGTTTATACATATTAATTTGATGGTTGGTCAAAATAATTATATTATCAGATATGATATAGATTAACTCAATCTTGTAGGTGGGGTCTGAAGAGAGTAAAGCGTATACAAAACTTACCTTGAATAGATAGATTGTTGCATTATTTTTTCTAGTACACACTCTACCAAACGATCCCTATGACTATGAGATTACAATAATATTTCTATCTATTCAAGGTATGAGTAAGTTTTGTGTACGCTTTACTCTTCCCAAACCCTACATACAAGATTGAGTTAATCTATATCATATTTGATTAGATAATTATTTTTACCAACCATCAAATATATTTAATAATTTTCCTTATTTTAATTTGTCCAAATTTAACACAAATTCACCCTTTTGTCACCTTGTTTTGAATGTCACATTAGGGATTCATCAACAAAAGAGTGATTACCAGATTCTAATTTACATTTGTGAGTTGTGTTAACGATTGATTAAGCACAAGATGTTGTGTTATGAATTTTCATCAATCCTTAATTTTCTTGTTTCCACCATGGTATGTCTCCAAGGTTTTCCTCATCTTGTTTGCTTCAAATTTTTTTATCTTTGATTATTGAAATTTGGCAAGTTATAAGTATATCTGGTGACTATCATTTAATGTGTTTTTTATGTAGTAATTCTTATTTCAGTTATAAGGTCAAGACACCTTACGCGCACCTAAATTAATTCCATAAAATATAAGGAAGTAAACATAAGAAAATATATTCCATGGAATATAAGGAAGTAAACATAAGAAGAAGTGAAGGGGATTCATGTCTACTATATATCCATAAAAGATAATTTGATATTGTATATACAAATAATAACATACTTAGTCTAATCCCACAAATATGGTTTGGGGAGAGTAGGATGTATGCAAGCCTTATCTTTATGTTGGGAGGCTGAAAGTGTTTTCAATAGACCCCGGTTCAAGAAAAAGTAGATCGAATAAGAAATAGAGGAAGTGAAAAAATTATGGAAAAATACTATAGAAATTTAACCTTGTATATACAATATAATCTTCTTGATTAAGGGGATTCAGATTGTAACAAGAGACTACTAGTTTAGAAAGATAAAAAGACAACACACTCCTACTTATTAACCTTTTACCCTAATTTTTCCGTCCACAACCTCCTATATAAGGTCATGCCCTTGATAAGTTGGAACTATATCATGATATGTCCCTCTCCCCAATACTTTGTGTGCCTACCTCAACCACTCCTAAAATCATCCATAGCCAGCCTCTCACACCTCCACACTAGGGCATCCGAACATCTCCTCTTCACATGCCCTTACCATCTCAGTCTCGCTTCCCACAATGTATTCTCCACAGAATTCACTCCCACCTTATCATTGATATCCACAATTATAATCTTATCTCTATTAGTATTGTCCACACATTCATTTCAACATTCTCATTTTTCTTAATTTATGAAAAATAGTCATTTTCTTCATTTTATCTGTAATTTTTTTTAAACACATAACATTCAATATAATTAATTCTTGAAAATTACTTTCTCCGTTCACTTTTACTTGTCATGTTTTGCCTTACGAGAGTCAATTTAACTAATTTTCAAAGCTAAATTGAATTATATTAATTTAATATTTTAAATTTAGATGTTTAAAAGCTATACGAATAATACTATAAATTGCAATCTTTCTCATATTAATTTGACAAAAAATTACATCTTAAAATATTCGTAAAAATGCATACAGTCTGACTTTCGAAAAGCGAAACGTCCTATGAGAGAGGCTCACTTGGAAGGAGCAACAAAAGAGATAACCTCATTCAACAAGTAAAAGTAAACGGAGGGAATACTATCTTTCTTCAAATTGGGATTGACAGAGAAAGAAGGTAATAGTATAAGTTCGAAGTGAAGAATATGGAGAAAGTGATAGACTAGTTGAGAGAGGTCTACTGACAAATGGATTCTTATTTTATAGTTTTCATTTTGGCTGATTGGAAATGGACTATTCTTGACGACCCAAAATTCTATTCTTCTATAACACCTTACCAATTTCCTCTCTTGTCTTCATACGACCCCTTATGTTCCTTTCTTACACTTGGGTAACTCATCTTTTCATATAAAGTTTGTAACTTCCTTATGATTAATTGTTGTAAGTGATTTGTATGAAGTTTTACTTCACCCAATAATCTTTTTTTCTATATATTAAGGTTGATTGGAGGGGCGCTTACCTCTTAGATACAACAATAACAATATACTAAGTATAATTCCACAAGTGAGAGTGAGGTTTGAAAAGGGTAGAATGTACAGAGACCTTACCTCTATCCTTGTGGGATAGAGCAGTAAATTTTGATTGACCCTCGAATTAAAAAAATTTAACTAGCTCATGAAAGTATGCAAGTTTAAGAGACAACAAAATAAAATGTACAAAATAAGTATAGCAACAAATACTTAAAACACATTGGAGATAAAGAATCTAAGTGATACCTAAATCATATTGCTAGAAGTACGACAACACTCTACTACCTACTAGTCTTCAATCATGATACTCGACCTACATACCTTCATATTTAAGGTTATGTCCTTAGTCAACTAAAGTTGTTCCATGTCACATCAAATTAACATACCCCCCCTCCTCCCAATTCTTCTTCAGCCTACCCATGCTTGTCCTAATTTCTATTAAAACCAACCTCCCATATCTACTCATTGGTGCATTCTCACACTTTCTATTCATATGTTTGAACAATTTCAGCCTTACTTCCTTCATCTTATCTGCCAAAAAGATCATTCCCACCTTGTCTAGTATAACTTTATTCTTAATCATATCTCTCCTAGTATGCCATATACCAATGTGAGCATTTTCATCTCTATTACCTTCATCTTTTGAACATGGACATTCTTGATCGGCCAACACTCTGCCTTATAATAGTATTTATCTACTCACCACAATGAAGAACGTATCTTTCAACCTTGGTGATACATTTTTATTTCATAGTACCTTAAATGTGAACCTTCATTTCATCCACCCTCATCTAAACATTATATGTCACGACCCAAAGTATACCCTAGGTGTAACATGACGTATAGAACCCCGAAAGGCTCCACACAAGCCACTTAGCATACATCATACAAGATAATAGAAATAAAGATTTAAAAAGAAGCATTCTCATATCATAAAAGAGTTTGACAAAGCAGAAGTCTAACATAGTCTCAACAAGCCATCTTATACACAAAAAGAAGTGGTTTGAATGTAACTCATACATCACTACGATGTATGAATACTGAAATAGCTATAAAAGTGTCTTGGTACTTGAAACATGGGGAATCACAAATCTTCCGATCTACAAGGGAGATCAGCTAGCCACAAGTATGCGAGGTAGGAGCGTCGGACCCTACATTAGTGAGACAATGTAGGTACAAGTATGCATTAGTACATGAAATGTACCAAGTATAATAGCAATGCATAAACGATATGAAATCATGCTAAAAGGACTTTACATGACATGCAATGACCAAGCTAAACATAAGATAAGAGGTTAGAAAGCACAAGTCATAATCATGGTCAATGCAAGCTTAACATATTAAAACACTTTGTGAGATACTCAGAAGTAACCTAGTTTTTTATTGTGGAATGTTTACTATTAACCCACATAGACCATGTGAGCTAAAACACAGAATTCAGTGTCTATCCTACACCGAAAAGAGATATCCTACTTGCCAAGGTAAGGACCATAAACTTCTAGCTTACGAATCCACTAGCTAAGACATCCTACGGGGGCACGTAGTTAGGGACAAGGAGATTGCTACTAGAGACCCGACCTCTACTAACTAAAGAGCGTCCATCTTAATATCCTCTCAGTGCTAAGTAAAATCCCACATAATAGTCATTAGTCATGTCCATTTCATCATCCATGGAAGGGCACAATTAAGCTACCAATCCAAGCTAAAGTCATTTAGAATAGCTCTTCAAATCTTGATTCAACTTAGTTCATACCTTCCAACCTTATGAATCCTTATGTGAGAAAAGCTTTCACAATCTCATTGACACTTTCATCTAAAAACGCCCTCAAGTCATATGCATCAATTCTATAAAAATATGCATATTTCATATATTCATAGTTCATAAGCTTCAGCGTGTGTTCATAGTTAAAAATCATGGATAATGCATGAGTTCTTATGAATTAAACTCAAAATCATGTAATTACTTCAATTCATGCAATAGAAGATAGAAAATAACCAATTTAATCATAATTGAGAATAACCTACGGAAATTGAATAAAACCCTAACTTTGAATTGAGAATTGAACTTATAGAATTGGAATCTTTGGGGAACCAATGAAAGAAAGGAATCCATAGGTGAATAATATCATACCTTAGTGATCAAGACACAAAAGCTATGGTGAATTGGAGACGTTGAAGTGAAACCCTAACTTCTTATTCCTTTGCTTGAGAGGAATTTGGGGAAAAACTTGGAGGGAATTTGGGATTTAGGAGAATCATTTTAGAAGGAGTAGTTTTAGGACTTAAAATACTTATATAGGTCTTAGGATAGGGGTCAAAATGACATAGCTTAGGTATTAAACATTTATGGAAAAAACCCAAAAACCTTTTAATTTTCAAGGGTTTTTGGGTCTTTTCCCTATGTGTTTAATACTAAAGATATATCATTTTGACCCATATTATAAGACCTATATAAGTATTTTAAGTTCTAAAACTACCCATTCAAAATCATTCTCTTAAATCCCCAAATTCCCTCCAAGTTCTTCCCCCAAATTTCTCTCTAAAGCAAAGGAAGAAGAAGCTAGGGTTTCACTTCAAGGTCTTCAATTCACCGCAGCTTTTGGGATTTGATCATCAAGGTATGTTAGTATCCACCAATGAATTACTTTTACTCCATTGGTTCCCCAAATATCCAAAATTCTACAAGTTCAATTATCAATTCAAAGTTAAGGTTTTATTCAATTTCCATGGGTTCGTTTCAATTATGATTTAGTTGGTTATTTTGTATATTCTATTGCATGAATTGAAGTAATTACATTTTTTGAGTTGAATTCATATGAACCCATGCATGATCCATGATTTTTACTATGAACATATTATGAAGCTTATGAACTATAAACTATGAATTTATAAAGATATGCATGTTTTTATCAAATTGATGTATCTGACTTGAGGATGCTTTTAGATGAAGTATCAATAAGATTCTGAAAGGTTTTCTCACATAAGGGTTCATAAGTTTGAAAGGTTTTCTCACCTAAATTTAATCAAGATTTAAGGAGCTATTCTAAATGACTTTAGCTTGGTTTGGTATCTTAATTGTGCCTTTCCATGGACGATGAAAAGAATATGATTAATGACTATTCCATGAGATTTTACTTAGCACTGAGAGGATATTGAGATGGAGACTCTCTCGTTAGTAGAGGTCGGGTCTCTAGTAGCAATCTCCTAGTCCCTAACTACATTCCCCCATAGGATTTCTGAGCTAGTAAATCCATATAAGCTAGAAGTTTATGGTCCTTATATTGGCAAGTAGGACATCTCTTTTCAGTGTGGGATACACACTGAATTCCATGTTTTATCTCACATGGTCTTTGTCGGTTAATGGTAAACATCCCACAATAATGAATTAGGTTACTTTTGAGTATCTCACAAGTCTTTTAATATGCTAAGCTTGCTTTGACCATGTTTATGATTTGCATTTTCTAAACATCTTATCTTATGTTTTAGCTTGGTCATTGCATGTCATGTAAAGTCATTTTAGCATGATTTCATATTGTTTATGCATTTCTATCATACTTAGTACATTCCATGTACTAATGCATACTTGTGCCTACATTATTTCACTAATGTAGGGTCCGACACTCCTACCTCACATACTTGTGGCTAGTTGATCTCCCTTGTTGATTGGAAGATTGGTGAGTTCTCATGTTTCGAGGACCAAGACAGTTTTATTATTTTCCTTTATTTCAGTTTTCAGATATTGTACGTGGTGTATGGGTTACGTCCCAACCACTTCTTTGATGTATTTGATAGCTTGTTGAGACTATGTTAGACTTCCACTTTGTCAAACTCTTTTATGACATGAGAATGTTTCTTTTGACAGCTTTATTTCTATTATCTTGTATGATGTATGCTAAGTGGCTTGTGTAGGGACTTTTGGGGTTTTATACGCTATGTTACACCTAGAGTATACTTTGGGTCGTGACATAATCACCCCATCTCATTGAGTTATGGACCCAAGATACTTGAGGTCTTGGGTACAACTAATGCATCAATCTTCACTTCTACCTCGACCTTGTGCTTTACTTCATTGAACATGTACTCTATGTACACCATCATCTCAATACTACAAAACTTAAACCTATAAGTTCTAAGGCCTTTCTCTAAATTTTGATCTATCATAACTATATTACACATGTTGTCAATCATTACTATGTTATTTGTGAATAACATATACCACAACACCTCTATTAGTATATGTCGTGTCAATTTGTCCATCACTAAGGTAATAAAGAATGGGCTAGAATAGCCTAAGGAATGATCCCTGGTGCAACACGATCACAATAAAGAAGAGTATTAAATAACCTCTTAGTGTTCTATTATGAGTTTTGGCTCCATCATACATATCCTTAATAGCCTTAATGTGAGCCACATCTACACCTCTAGACTCCAAACACCTCCCAAGGACCTTAGTAATGACTTTATCATATATTTTTCTTGGTCTATGAACAATATGTGTAAGTCCCTCTTATTGTACCTATATTGCTCAAAAAACCTCCTTACAAGATGGATGACTTGTGTAGTCAAATGCCTCAGTATCAATTTAAATTGGTTCACAAAGGTAAACACCCTTGTTTATCCTCCTGCCTACCACCTTCTACCAAACTTTCATAGTGTGGTGCAGTAGCTTGATACCCTTGTAGTTAGTGCAATTTTAAATATTACCATGTTCTTGTACAGTGGCACCATAGTACATTGCCTTTATTTCTATGGAATGTTGGTCTTCATAAATAAGACATCATACGACTTAATCACCTACTCCATATCTTTCTTTCTACATTTATTCCAAAAATACATCGAGATGCCACCTAGTCGGCTCTCTCTTCCCTTTTTCATCTTTCAAATAATCCTCTTTAACCTCAGAAATCTTTATTGATCTATAGTACCCAAATTTCTATGCCTCTTGGGATGCTCTAACTCCTATGGCATGGCATCATTATCCCCTTTTTCATTCATGAGCTTAAGGGAATATGTTTTCTATCTCCATCTAATATGTGCCTCTTTTACCAACATTTTTTCATTCTCGTCCTTGATAAACTTTATTTGGTCTAAATCACATATGCTACTGTCTCTCGCACCTTGGATAGCCTATACAACTTTTTATCCCCGCCTTCACGCTCGAACTCTTCATACAAACACTCAAAAATTGTCATTTTATCCATCATGATCACTAGTTTTGCTTCCTTTTCACCATATTATACTTCTCCTTATTTATCATCTTGTCCTCCACATCTAATCTTTCTACTAACACTATATTTAAAACTGTATTGGCTTAAGTTTTTTCTTGGACCACTTCATTCCACTACCAATACCATTTTATGCCCACTTGGGTTACTCATAGAGACCCCTAACACCTCTCTAGTTGATTCCATAATGCAGCCAACTATTCTAGTCCACATAGTTTTTGCGTACCTAGTACTCCCCCAAGCTCTTTTCAACCAACTTCTCCCTAGTCTCCTAAGCTCTGGCCCTTAATAGGCCTCCCCTATCTAATCTTCGGTTTGTCACATTCAACCTCCTCCTCCTCCTCCTCTTCCTCATCTTCCCCCTCCTCCTCCTCCTCCTCCTTATTTTTCCTATTTCTCCCCTTCCTCCTCTTCCTTATTTTTCCTATTTCTCCCCTTCCTCCTCTTTCTCTTCATTATTATTCTTTTTCTACAATTCATAACCACAAGCTTATGTTGGATTGTAAAATTCTCACGCAGCATAAACTAGTAATTGTTGCATTCACCTCTATCACCCTTCATAAGGATAAAGTAATTTATTTGAGTCTTAGACAATGCAATATGAAAGGTCACCAAATGTTTTCATCTTTTATGGAAACTCGAGTCATCTATGACAACTTTAAATAATTCATGAAGTCTAAAAGTGAACTCCTCATCTATACTTATCCTCAAAGTTAAAGTCCTCATGTACATCATCATAACCTCTTGAAGTTGTCCGTATGTGACCAATAAACTACCCCTTTATCAAAATTTTGTTGGTCTACAATATACCTTTCACAACTTTGTCTAACTCCTTCCACAAATGGTTTTTGTCATCCCAATACAAATATGTTTGTGGTGCATGTGCATTAGTTGCATTAAGAGCTACCCTCCCAAAACTAGTTTAATGGTCATCATCATATCGTTCACCCTCCTAACCTCCACCACCTTCTCCCTGCATTTCCTATCTTCTAAATGCGTAATTCATTTTTATTGGTCGAGTTTCCTGAGTACAACAACTTAAATCCTCTACATCGATTCTATCCTTGGTTCCTACCTATTTGGTATCTTGGATACAAACTACATTGATTTTACTCTTCTTAAGAATCTTCACTAACTCAATCGACCTCCTCATCAATATCCCTATGTTACAAGACCCAACTCACATTATAGTAACTCTCTTATTACTCTTACCACACGTTCCCCCCACCCCAACCCTAACCAAGGACACAATCTTAAATTAGCATCATACCAGGAAGCCACTAACGCAGGTTATAGAAACAGACAAGTGTAAAATAATTAAGCAAGAAATCAACTAACATGCCAAAGAAGAATTAAAATTTTCAGACTAAAAGGTCAATAACCAATTGCAAGAAAAGAAGGTAAAATAACAAAGCAAGAAAGAAAAAGTTACCTAAATAAAGTACAAACAAGAACGATTGGACTACTTCAACAGAACACATGCCAAACACCTCGATCTAGTCCACCTTGATAACCATTTCCATCAAAGAACAAATCTAGAAGAAAGAGAACTCAACAAGAAAGAAGGAGTGGATAAACATAGTAAGAAAAAAATGAGAGCTGATGAAGAAAAAGCTATACATGGGAGGATTGAAGAGGATAACATCATGCTCATCATCTCCAAGAACATTGATTATCCAAAGAACAAGAAATCAAACGTTGGTATTCCAGATAGCTCGCAGCGGCGAAATATTAGGAAAAGAGGAGGAGCTAAAATTAGGAAACCTAGGAAACCCTATCTAAAAGGTTTAGGACATTTTACTGCAAAGTTCACTGGGCTTTCAATGTTTAATTTCAGCTTCTTTAATTTTGGGCTCAATTTGATCCCATTTTGTACAAATTTCTTTTTTTTAATAAAAGGACCCCGGAGTCCAAATTTGATTTTTAAAAAATGAATGAACATAGAATACAAAATCAAGTGAAATTGATTCAATATACCTAATAATGAACGAAAGTAGCAGATTAGGAATGCTAAATAGCAAAGCAAGAATAACAAAATTATCTAAATAAAATTACACAACTAGAATGACGGAACACAAATTGAACAATAAATTCAAAACAATTTAATTCAAAATACCTAATAGAAACATCAAATAATGGAGCTAGAATGTAAAATTTATTAGCCAAGAGAATAAAATATCAAACAATAATGATATAACCTCGGTGTAGTCGAGCACCATCTAGATGATGTAGGAACCATCAAACTCATCAAGAGGGTGAGCCGGATAGGTCACCTCAAAACTCATCACGGAGAAAGATTTGATTTTACAGGACTTGTTGCTTTGAAATGCAAAAAACAAACAGATACACAAATACAGAGAGAGGGAAAAAAAACGATATATAAGTAAAGGGCAGTCTATGTCGCTTGACTCCAATCAGCAAGTAGGATAATAGAAGGGGTAGAAAGAAAAAGAAAGAATGACAAAGAGACAAAGACAAGGAGAGAAACATAAAGAGGAGAAGGAGTACTTACGAAGTGCAATTCACTTTATTGCCTTGTTTTCTTAATTTCAATGCTTTAATATCTCCAGTGTTTGTAAATTTGTTTACTATTAAGCTATTAATAAAGAATAATCATTCATATTACATATATATTTTGGGTAGATGAATAAAGTGTCACGCCTCAAGTTCCATTGAGACGGACAGGCACCCGATGTCCTAAAGACCCGAGAGAACCAACTTATAACTTGTGCTTATCATACATGTAACTATAACAATTATAAA
The DNA here is from genome assembly GCA_029582725.1 of Solanum chiquidenum. Classification (NCBI taxonomy): domain Eukaryota; kingdom Viridiplantae; phylum Streptophyta; class Magnoliopsida; order Solanales; family Solanaceae; genus Solanum; species Solanum chiquidenum. The sequence goes on from JAJOOS010005619.1 coordinate 62,193, forward strand.
TCTTTGATGAGTATAGTAAAATGCCCTAATAAAAGACCAACAAATATAGGCCCAAAATAAATGTATATGACTTGGCTATTGAGGCCTTGATTACTCGAAAACAAGACACAACATGTGCTTTACTTTGGCATTAGTCTACAAAGCCTCTAAAAGATAAACACTTAGATTATAACGGGACAGGACCCCATCATACCCCTTAACTAATATATAATTTCAATTATATACTAGAGACTCGAAAAAGCCCTGAAGCAACCTGGAGCTCACCAAAGGTCATTAAGTATCATATGCTTATATTGAGAGATTTTATTAGCTTGAGTACTTGTACCTATGGCATGAAACACAACATCCCCCCGGAGGGATGTTAGTACAAAAGAATGTACTGAATATGTAAGGCATAAAGTAACCATATGTAAAATAAGTGCTCAAGTGAAATCAGGTACAAATGCACAAATATTCTGTATAGATAAGGATAAGATACCACCTTTGATTATACTTGCGGAATCACATACCTTTCATTCACCTTTTCTTATACTTGTGGAATCAAGTACATTACATTCACCTTTTCTTAAACATGTGGAATCATGTACATTACATTCTTTGCTTATACTTGTGGAATCATGTACATTACATTCTTGGCTTTAGTTTACTCATCTTTTCTTTATAGACTTTATAGCATGTGACACAATGACCAGATGATCAGTGGTAGGAGAGGATGACCCATGCTACGCATTTTAACCCTAGGATGCAATCCTCATAAATATACAAATTGAGATTGACCCATGCTAGGTTTTAGCCCCTGGGCTGCCACCCATAATATATAGATTGAGATCGGCCCATCCTAGGTATTACCACCCTTGAGCTGCCACCCTTAAGTACAAGAATTAGTATTGGCCCATGCTAGGTATTTTAACCTTAAAGCTGCCACCCATAATTATATAGATTCACTTTACCTTATTTGTTTAATCTTTGAGATTGTTCTTTTGATGTTCATAACTCGTTTGAGATTGAGGACTTTACACTAGTGATGTGGACATGTGGATAAATTAATTGAGGTAAAAAACAATGATATAGGAAGCAAATGTAACTTTATTGTGCTATTTAGGAACTTATATGACTCGGGAACTTTATTTGGGCACAAAGAACATAAACATGTGATCCGCGAAGGTGTGTGGCAACTACCTTACATGTAGCAAATGATTCATTAATATGTATAACAAGTGAGCAAGTAATTCTTCTTAGAAGATGCTTCGTTTAAAACACATTTGGACATTTCACATAGGGGCATACGATAGCTAAATACTTAATAGAGACCGTAACTTCTCAAATGTAGAGGCAAGGATTATATAAGATGATACGATAGCTAAACACTTAGTAATGAAGCACATGGCAGAACCCAAATAAGGTTTGTACATTCCACGTAAGGGGACATAAAATGAACAATGGACATAATATGTATCTGACATATAAATTGTCACGACCCGAGTCTATAACCTGGACGTGGTTGGCACTCGAGAACCATTGTTGGTCCCCAAGAGAACCCTCATCCTGGTTGGCGGCTACAAGCGGAAGACTAACTCAAGCATACAAAAGCTTAAAAACTGAATAAAATTCATGAAACTCAAATACAAAGCTTTAACTCAAATGATTTACTCTGAATATAAATATAATATTCAACTAGCCAACAATAGGCAACTCAAGTCCTTAAAACATTTAATAAGATAAATGAAATAGACTTCTCAAACTCTACTGTCTATCTATGAAGCCTCTAACTGAAAAAAATGGAAGTCGGGACAATACCCATGAAATCCTAACAACTGATATAACTGAAAGAACAAGTGGAACCCTCTGGAAGCAAAGAGGCTCCCATAGCTAACTCGAACTACATGGGGTATCAACGAATCACCTGTTGATGATCCTGAGTACCTGTATTTGCATCATGAAACAATGCAGGCCAAATGGAACAGTACATGGAATGTACGAGCATGTAAGGGGAATTCTAAAGTATAAGCATAAGCTTGAACGGGTGGAATAGAAACATACTTATCTCTTCTCAACTCACTCAACTCAACTCAATGATAAGATATTCAACTCAGTGAAATAAGGTTCGACATCAATAATAAGACACTCAACTATGGGTACTCAACTATGGATACTCAACTCAATATAAAGTAACAATATAGATGCAATATATGGAAAGCTTTTAAAATAGTAGAAAACAACTCAATGTAATGAAAAATGCAATAGTAACTCAGTTTGTATGCAAGGATACAAGATATAATCTACTTGTATATGAAAATAAAAAGTAAACTTTGTGTATATAAGAATACAAAATATCTCTGTGGGAGTTTCTCTAATCGACAACCATCACTATGAGCTATGTGATGATACAACATCTTGTCGCACGCTTCCAGGGCCGTCCTATACTTTGCCGGGGTATAGATGCTACTCACTAAGTGGATCCACTATTCTATGCTAAAAGCATTAAGGAATCATCTAAAAAATATGACCATTTTCTACTTATACTGGCTACACGGTTTATGGAGACTTTGAATTATTTGAACTCAAACTCGTCCCCATATCGATGCTCAATACTACTCCCAAAATGTAACTAGCTCATATGTTAAGAAAAACATAACTCTTTCTGTGGTTTGAGATTATTACTCAAAAACTAGCTCAAAAGCTCTTTTGAAAATCAGTGTTTCCTCTCTTGTTTAAATGTGAAAACATTTACTCTTTGGGAATACTTAGTTCCCATATAATCTTTTGAAAAGAAATATGAACTCGATTCTACTCTTTCTCAAGCTCAATTCTTAAGTCTTTAAAACAATTTGTAAAAAGACTTTTTAAAATAGGGTTTTTGCCGAATTATGGAGGTAAACGACTCAATTCAAGGTTTTCAATAACCATAGATAGATGTCAATACTCGGAACTCAAAAAACTCAGAACTCAAGAACTTCAATGATACTACTTATTTCAAGAATTCTCTACTCAGAGGGTTCTTGCAGAATTATGGGCATGAACAACTCAACTCATGGACTTCATGATACTAGTCATCTCAAGGATGTTCAACTCATAGGGTTCATGCGGAATTATGGGAATAAACAACTCAACTCATGGACTCTATGGGTAATATGTAATAGTCCCATGATTAAGAATAAAATCTCAAAAGGGATTAGGAACTCAATACTCAAGACTTAGAATTTGAAGATACTACTCCTCTCAAAGATGCTCAAATTATGAAGTTCATGCGGAATTATGGGCATGAACGACTCGATTCAAGGGTCTACATAACAATATGGAACTCGTGTATATGACTCTTCTCATTCTCATACTTACTTCTTCAAAACTTAGTTCAAATCTATAGTTGATCTCAAAGGATTCAAATTAAACTCAAAGACTTTCTTGGACTCTATTCCTAACTCTCTCTTGAATGTGAATTATAAATTCAAGAGTTATGGTTCATGGTACAAAGGATCTCATGATGATAAAGTAGACTCATGAATACATTCTCCTCATTCTCATACTCACTTGCTCGAGTCTTGAAACAAGTTATTAGGAATTGTAGAAGACTCCTCAAAAAGACTCAAAGGGGTTTTCTCAAAATGTTTGAAAGAACTGTCAAGACTTAAATATTAACTCTACCTTGAATTTGAATTATTAATTCAAGGTTATGATTCATGTTATGAATGATTTCCAGGTTCTTAGAAGTAGCTTAGAGTGTTTAGAATCGATAGGGGTTGAAGGTACCCTTTAAGGACTCAGACGGGCAAACTGATGGAGAAGGGGTAGGGGCAGGCGACCCTGGTGCACTGAGTGGAGCAAGGCAGCAGCCGTCTACCTACATAGGTGTCGTTGGGACGCACTGGCTGGTGTAGGGTGCCATGCCCCAACCTAGAAAACCCCGACGACTTTCTTTGCTCGTTTTCTCATCCTAACTCGCCTAGAATCGAAAGGTTTCTTCCCCAATCACTTAGATTCGATTACTCAACATAAATACACTCTAATCTACTCAATTAAACCCTCAAAACACTCACTTCCATCCCAAGAATTCATCAAAACCCCAACAAAACAAGAGTTAGAATGAAACTTCAAGAACACCTATCAAAAACTTAAATCTTTCAATCTTTATAGACGAATTTGAATATGAAAATAATGTTTGGCGTGTGGGTGAACGAACCCAACACTATGAAAACTTAAATACCTCTTAGGGATCAACCCTTTGGTGAAAATCTGCAAGAAAACTCAAGAATCTCGGCGAACACCTTAAACCTCTCCTCTTTTCTCCTCTTTTCTCGTTTTTTCTCTTCTTTTCTCTTCTTTTCTCTTCTTTTCTCTTCTTGAACTCTCCTCTAAAACCCTATCATGAATTAGGATTTGTGTATACTGAACCAAATCAGTTTATACCCCTATTTAATTACTAAAAAGGAAATAAATTTGATAGGATAAGGAAAAGACCAAAATACTCCTCTTAAATCCGGGTAGCTTTCCTAAAATGGGCAGCCTGACTTCAAACGAGCATATCTCCTTCATACGAGCTCTAAAATTAGAAAACTTGGTGGCGTTGGAAAGAGGATTCCAAGACCTTTCATTGGATATCTTGTAGCCCACCTAAATCATCCAGTACTGAAGGTTATGCTTGTTTGAAGTTGACTCAAAACTTAAAAGAACTAAGGAATGACTTGAATGATTTATTCTTTAATTCTTTTGGAAACTCAAGGTACTACATCTAGTGACCTTAACACTTAGAAAAAATTAAAATTCCTCGGTAAAATCCTACTCACGATGGAGGATGGTTCGAGTCTTAGTTCAAAATATTTCTGGGGTATTACATAAATACTTGTAGCATGTACAATGTAAGCTCTCAATGAACCTCCTTGGTGGATAAATGATGAAACTTACTGTTTAAAGTACCTTTGTCAACTTGTACTTGGAAGAATAAACACACCAATATTGAATAATGAATATGTATAGAAGTAGTTTGACATATTTTGAAAAGTTGGACTGTATAAGGAAGACCATTAGCTACATTGGAGATTGTACACCCTCACATTGTATCTTTTACCATGAGGATCACTTAGAGATCTCAATTTGTTGGTACACAAAATATAGGACTTCATGCCAAAAGATATGGGATCAAATAGCCTTACATACCTCAATTCACAATTCATATAGCTTACAAAGTGTCAACCTGTCCTTTAACGTGATAATCTTCATCTACAACAAACAACTAATCAACCTAATATTATTAGCTAACCAACCAACTCAGGATATTTCAACTCATCAAAACAGTAGCCAGACACCCCGCCCATAATCCTTCTAATTGAGTGTGTTCTTTCACACATTTTGTTCATTATAGTTATTTACATGAGACAACCTTCCCATGAGGTTTGTCGGCACTCCATAGTCTTCATAATATATATATATATATATATATATATATATATATATATATTATGGATCATTCTCTAAGTACATCCATGACTTCTCATAAACAAATCAATACAATAACAGTCCTCAACACCACAAAATAACCAAAAGACTTGAATTCATAGTTTTTAATCACCATCACACGAGTTCCAATAAACAAGTATGTCTAGAATTCTAAAATAAACTAATAATTAGAGGTTGTGATAGCGCCTTACCTTGGATATCTTAATATTCTATTCTCCTTCAATTACTATTTTGTAACCTTCTCTAACCACAAAATGGGAGAAGAAAATCAGCACAAGCATCACGTGAAAATGGGGAAAAGAACCTGAGCCTATAGCATGGAGGTTTTACCTTAATCTTTAGAAGAGAGTGGCAGAACCTTGGCTGCCAACACATATAGTTATCTCTATTTCACTCCCCTTGAAGAATTGTCCAATATACTTGAAGCAATAGATGAGATAAGGTGATCGTGTGGCTACTTTAGAAGAAACAAGATGAAAAATACTTAGAACCCTAAAGGGAATGTTTGGGCGGCTATTTCATCTTGGGAGAGAGTACTATATGAGCTTGAGAGACAAAAATAATTGGATGAGAGGAAATGATATGTTTGTATCAGATTTTTAGCTTTAGTATGCTCTCTTTTGCCACCTCTCTTGTAGTTAATTTGCAGGCACCATGTGTCTTTAATTCAGGTCACACATTTAAGTAGGTGATGCACCTACTTTTACATTCAAATTATTTCTTGTGGATTTGGATAGATTGGGCCTCCAATTGATCACTTAATGCAGGCCCCCATCTAGCCCATAAGTCAAAGAAGGTGATGCACCTACTTGGTCCTTTTAACTTGGTCCATATATCTTAAGTAGGTGATGCACCTACTTTGTCACCTACTAGCTTAATTTAGTCAAGAAAGCACCTCACTTACTTCACACCATTTTCCAGATCTTAGTTTCTTTACAAGATCTTAACACTAATACACACTTGACCACTTATGACTTTGACATCAAATACCACCTTTTACTATCTCGAGTTCAAAGATTTTTTCCACGTTCGCTTAGTTGTATTAGTGTTGGAAGGTACGAGGTATTACATGATCATATTGTGGCATTTATTGCAACAACTTAAATATATTTTTGAGTTGTGAAGAAGAGTATATTATGCAAAGATAATTATACAATGGACTGATCCGATAAGATTATTTATATCTAATAGTGGTATTTAATAGAATGTATATTCACGCATGTATACACAAAAAATACAGGAGTAGAATTTTAATGGAGGATAAGATGATCATTCAACTTTAATGAGTATTTTTATATTTCAACTTTTAACTTTAAGGGTTTCTCGCTTTTAGTATAATATGATATGATGTGATATACCATAATATTTTAAATCAAACTCGTAAAGTATTTTTTAAAAATTTCATCGTTCTATCTTTTCTATTTTGTTGACATGTGAATTCTTCATAAACGTTATCATATTAGTTCAACGTCTATTAAATGACTACTCAATAATATTTTTGACATAATCCATAAAGTGAAAAAATATCATAACAAAATGAATAATGAAAAAAATCCTTGAATGCAATGAGTGCCTCAAACAATTCAATATGACAAAAAAACATAGTGAAAGTTTTCCTACCTTGAAAGCCGCAAATTAAATTTTCTTACTAGAGGAAAGTCTTCAAGTAATAGAATTATTAACATAATCTTTAAAGCTAATAAGTGTCGTGAGAGAATAACTAATTAAAGCAATTTTTATTGCAATGAGTCCCTCAAAAAATTTAATAAAGACAAAAAAACTTAGTACTGCTTCAATCTTTTGGGGATCCACGATCACTTCTTTTTTATTGCGACGACATGCCCTAAGAAAGCCACTGAAGTTTCTATCTCCGCAAAATTTCCAGAATAATGTGAAGATGCTTTGAATGCTCCTCTTTACTCTTGGAATAGATCAAAATATCATCTATAAATACAATCACAAAGGAATTCATAAATGACTTGAAGACACCGTTCATCAAACTAATGAAAGCCATTGTCACATTGGTTAATCCAAACTACATTACCAGGAACTCATAATGTCATATCAAGTCCTGAAAGTCATTTTAGGCTGGCCTAATTTTCAATTGATAGTACGTTGACCTCAAGTCTATCTTTGAAAACATCAAATTACCCTACAAGTGGTAAAATAGATTATCTACGTGGGGTAATGGATACTTATTGTGTATTGTAACCTTGTTCTATTTCACGTATTCTATATACACCCCTATACTACCATCTTTTTTTTCAAAAAAAAAGACCGAAGCACCCCAACGAAAAGCACTAGAATAAACCAATCACTTATCTAGAAGTTACTGAAGTTGAATTTTAAATCCTCTCAACCTTGTCAGAGCCATCCGATAATATTGGGCAAGTGCCCGACTCCAAATTTTTTACGCCCCGAAGCTACCTCAAGACGCGAACATGGGACCTAGGATCACGAGTGACCCCAAGCTAACCCTGCTGGCATATCATAAGCATACTAAAAGATTAATGGATAATATACTATGCGGAAGCTAAATCATGAGTTAAACTGAAATGACAGGGAATACCCATATAATATTTGAATAAACAATCTGAGAAGAGTTCAATAACAACTGAAGATGAAACTCAAAACTAAAAGCTGAAACTATATATGTCTGAAATAAGCCTCTAACTGACTAGAAATGTTGTGACATGCCCCAGCTAGATCTAGCAAAACTGAAACTAGAACTAAAATGGAAAGATAACAAGTCAACTGTCCTCGAAGAATGAGGACTCACCAGTGATGTTATTGAACTGAAGATCGGGAACCGATCTATGCATGATATGACTGTTGAGGACCTGAACCTACATCACGAGAAGATGTAGCGCAGAGTATGCATCAATACTTGAAAGGCACTATTCATGCAAGATGGAATAAAGTTGAATAATAACATAACTAAACAAGCAAATAAGCAATGATGTAATCTGAACATGATAAGGATACTGAAAATACTGAACATGGTTAAACTGAATGCAATGACCAAGTTTATAACATGTTGAGACTGAATACTGAACTATACTGATAACATGGTCAATGCAATAGAATTTCACTAAACTGTAAGGGAGCTACTAATAATCGACATAAAACCACATGAGCTAAATGTGGAGTCTGATGTATACGCCCCATCGAAAGGACCCAATATACCCTGCCAGAGGTACAAAAGCATGCTGGTGTGATCACTAAAATGTAATGCCCAACAAAGGGGACTTATCCTACGAGGCTCGTAGTTTTGGGACTTGAGGGTGACTGACCCTAGTCCACTCGGTATTAAGCTTCTCCCAATTGGTTATGTAATTTAGCAATTTATAACAAAAATATTGTAATACTAGATAACTCAAAATAATGACATGCTAACTGAAAATACAACATTAATGTACTGATAGTGAAACATTCTTAACTGGAGTATGTATAACTGAATAAACTGACCTAGCATGTGCAATTCATGAACTAAAAGAAGTACATAGCTAGGGTTCTGAATTTATGCATAAATCTGGGCAGTAACGATATTGAATTCATGATAATACGATTTGGATCATTCTAACAGCTAAAACCCAACAATTCTAACATTTAAGAAACCCTAATTCTAGATAATATTAAGGGAATTAAGAATCTGATTGAATTTTAAGGACCTAAAGGGCAAAAGGAATCCACTAGTGAAATCGCACATACCTGGTGACGAATTCCAAGGAGAAATCTTTCGATTTTGGGGCTGGGACTGATGGAACCTTGTTGCGTTCTTGAACTAGGGTTCTAGTTATGTTTCTAGGCTAAAACTGACAAAAACTACATAGTTTAGGGTTTAAACGACTTAGTTTAGGGGTCCAATGCATAAGGAAATGACCAAAAGACTCTTGACTTAATTGTTGTCATGGTCGCTGATAGACCGTGGATCGACCGATAGTCTGTGCTGGTCAACCGTCGATCGGTGACTGGGACTGGAATTTGGGGGTCTGACCTACAATACGTAGGTCCTGGCGTAGGCTGACCCTTAGCTGATTTCCTAGGGGTTTCTGGGACTAAAAGCTGGGGGTTGACACACGGCCAGACCTACGGTCTATAGGTCCCGACGTGGGTGGACCGTTAACTGGATTTTTGGACTTCTTTTGGAGATGGTTGTAGGTGACCATCTACGGACCACCAGTACGACCGTATGGTCCATAAGTGGTGCCCGTCGGTGGCACATGTAGCTTCTAAAATCTGCAATCTGGTCTTTTTAGGATATGGGGTGTTACATTATATCCCCCTTGGGAACATTCATCCTCGAATGAAGTCTAAACTAGCCGAAAATGGAGGGAAAGAGCTGCAAACCCCACCACTAAACACTGGAAACTGATTTCTGACTTAACTAAGTTCCAAGAACATGCAAATATGCTGAAAATGCAAGTACAAATTGAAGGAACGTGATGCTAAGACTGAAACTGCGCATGAATGATTGAATAATTGAAGAGAAACTATTACCTCAATCTGGAGAGGAATCCGAAGGAAAAAGGTGAGGATACTTGGCCTTCATGGCTGCTTCTGCTTCCCAAGTAGCTCCCTCTACGGGCTGACTCCTCCACAAAACCTTGACTGAAGTGACTTCTTTGTTTCTCAACCTTTGAACCTGACGATCAAGTATTTCAACTGGTACCTCTTCATAAGTGAGACTATCCGTCGCATCCACACTTTCTAAGGGTACAATAGATGTTGGATCACCCACACACTTCTTCAACATCGAAATGTGCAAAACCTGATGCACTGTTGCTAGTTCTGTTGACAACTCTAACGCATAAGCCACTTTACCGACCCTTTTCAAGATCTTGTAAGGGCTTACATAGCTAGGGCTGAGTTTCCCTTTCTTGCCAAATCTCATCACCCCCTTCATAGGTGACACTTTTAGGAAAACCCAATCATTAATTTTGAACTCTAATTCCTTTCTCCTTACATCTGCATAGGACTTCTGGCGACTCTGGGTTGTCTTAAGTCTATCTCTAATAAGTTGCACTTTCTCCATAGCATTATGAACTGAATCTGGCCCTATCAAGGTTGCTTCACCTACTTCAAACCAACCAACTGGAGATCTACACCTACGCCCATATAATGCCTCATAAGGGGCCATCTGAATGCTGGAATGGTAACTATTATTGTAGGCGAACTCTATAAGAGGAAGGTGATCATCCCAACTACCCTTTAAATAGATCACACAAGATCTCAATATGTCTTCTAAGGTCTGAATGGTATGCTTTGCATGACCATCCGTCTGCGGATGAAATGTTGTGCTAAGATTAACCTGAGTACCAAGACCTTTCTGAAATGACTTCCAAAAATAAGAGGTAAATTGAGGACCTCTATCTGAGAAGATATACACATGAACCCCATGCAACCTGACTATCTTATTAATGTAAAACTTGGCATAGTCCTCCACCGAATATGTAGTATTGACCGCCAAAAAACGTGCAAACTTAGCAACTCTATCAACTATCACCCAAATAGAGTATGTTTTCTGCGAGTGTGAGGTAAACCTGTGATGAAGTCCATGTTGATCTATTCCCACTTCCAAGTATGAATGTCGATTTCTTGAGTCATACCTCCCGATTTCTGATGTTTTACCTTGACTTTCTGACAATTGGGGCACTTAGCCACAAAATTCGTTATATCCTTTTTCATACCATTCCACCAAAAGACTTCCCACAGATCACGGTACATCTTAGTGGCTCCTGGATGAATAGAATATCTAGAATCATGGGCTTCTGCGAGAATCTGTTGTCTCAACTCACCCACCTTAGGAACATATAATCGACCTTGATAGAGAAGCACACCATCTCTCTCTTGGGAGAAAACCTCAACAGTCTGCTGATGGACTGCACCCTTTAGTTGAAGTTTTATTAGATCATTGTCTTATTTTTCCTTAACCTCTGCTACCAATGAAGATTTTAACCCATTCTGGACTGTTACACCACTATTTGATATGCTCATAAGATGAACTCCTAAGCGAGCAAGTCTGTGAACATCCTTTGCTAGTTCCTTTCTTTCTTCCTCAACATGTGCTACACTACCCATAGATAGTCTACTAAGAGCATCTGCTACTATATTTTCCTTACCATGATGGCAATGCACACTCATATCATAATCCTTGAGGAATTCAAGCCATCTCCTCTGGCGAAGATTCAAATCTTTCTGGGTGAACACATACTGAAGGCTCTAATGGTTTGTGAACACATCTACGTGAACACCATCCAAGTAATGTCTCCAAATCTTAAGTGCAAACACCACTACTGCAAGCTCGAGGTCATGAGTTGGATAGTTCTTATCATGCACCTTAAGTTGTCTAGAAGCATAATCTATAACCTTACATCGCTTCATCAACACAAAACCTAAGCCGACTATAGACGCATCACACTAGATCACATAATCGTCTGAACCCTCTGGTAGAGTCAAAACAGGAGCTGTAGTCAACCTAGTTTTCAGTTCTGTGAATTTCTTCTTAGAATCATCTAACAACTAAAACTTGACCTTTTTCTGAGTCAACTTAGTCAACGGAGATATTATGGATGAAAATTCTTCCACAAACCTTCTGTAATAACCCGCTAGACCCAAGAAACTTCTGATATCTATAGGAGAGGTAGGTCTGGGCCATTATTTCGCTGCATCTATTTTTTGAGAATCCACTTGAATCCCTTTGCTACATATAATATGCCCAAGGAAAGCAACTGATTTCAACCAAAACTCGCATTTGCTAAACTTAGCGAATAATTGGCGATCTTTGAGAGTTTGCAGGAAAACTCTCAAATGATTCTCATGTTCTTCCTCATTCCTAGAGTAAATGAGGATATCATCAATAAAGACGATAGCGAACAAGTCAAAATACTGCTTAAACACTTTGTTCATCAAATCCATGAAAGTTGCAGAAGCATTGGTTAGTCCAAATGACATAACTATAAATTCATAATGACCATACTGAGTTCTAAAGGTTGTCTTTGAAATGTCACTATCTTTAACTTTGAGCTGATGATAACCATATTTGAGGTCTATCTTTGAGAAATAACTAGCACCCTGAAGTTGGTCAAACAAGTCATCAATCCTAGGGATGGGATACTTATTCTTGATTGTAACTTTTTTCAACTGCCGATAGTCAATGCACATTCTGAGGGAACCATCTTTCTTCTTCAAAAACAACACTGGTGCACCCCATGGCGAAATACTAGGTCTAATGAAGCCCTTATCTAGAAGGTCTTTCAGCTGCTCTTTCAATTCCTTAAGCTCTGTGATGATTCCACGATTTGGACTCATTTAGAACTTTATTTGGATAGATTTTGTGTCCTCAAATGCTTATTTTGTGCCAATAACTGATCTAAAATCCTTGATTTCTAAGTATATGGATTGAAGAATAAAGCATGGACACTATTGTGCAAAAAGGAACAGAGCAGCTCAAAGAACGAAGAAAAGAATGCCTAGTGATCGCCGAGTCCATTGGGCGAGTCGCCGAATGGCTTCTATATCGCCTAAAGTTTAAGTGTGACAAGCCCTAAAGGAGAAAATCAATTTGGCGAGAGAAAGGAGCAGTCGGCGTGTCCCCGAGTGGTTTCGCGAAGCAGAGTTAGATCGCCCAAAGTTACAGAACTTGAAGATGCTAAAGGCAAAAGCGAAAAGGCGATGGAATTGACCAAAGGGAGGATCGCCAAGCTGATCGGCGATCCCAACTTACTGCGTCGAATGGTCCTTCGCAACATATTTTTTACGACTATAAATACATTTTCAAACATTAATCTAAAGGACCTCTATCATAATCTTAGTTTCAAGTTTTAGAATTTTGAGTTTTGAACTTTGAGTATTGAGACTAAACTTTTCCTTAGCTTTAAAAAATTGAAGTTTTCCATTTTTGAGAAATTGGAAGTGGGTCTTTGAGATTCTTCAATTTGGACCTTTGTAAAGATTAAATTAATCTTACCTAGTTGATGGAAACACAATTTGGTAACAATTTCTATCTTTTTATGATGTCTAGCTAAAACCCCAATTCTTTGGGTGTGATTATGGGTTGATTTATCTTGTGGGTATTGCTAATTGTTAGTTTAGATGCTGCTTAGAAGTGATTTCATTTAGTAATTGTGGTTTAATTTAAAGGGTTGTAGTTGCAAATGTAATTCTACTTTCGTGTTGTTGGCTTGCTCGAGAGAGAGATTTTAAAATCAAAATTATTGAATTGAGGACCTAAATCTACATTATGAGAAGATGTAGCGCAAAGTATGTGTTAGTACTTTAAAGGTACTGAGCATGCAGGATGGAATAAAGCTGAATAATAACATAACTGAACAAGAAATTAAGCAATGATGTAATCTTGAACATGATAAGGATACTGGAAATTGAACATGGTTAAACTGAATGCAATGACCAAGTTTATAACATATTGAGACTGAATACTAAACTATACTGATAAAATGGTCAATGCAATAGAATCTGACTAAACTGTAAGGGAGCTACTAATAACCGACATAAAACTACATGAGCTAAATATGGAGTCCGATGTATACACCTCATCGAAAGGACCCAATATACCTTGCCAGAGGTATAGAGGCATGTTGGCGTGATCAGTAAAATGTAATGCCCAACATAGGGGACTTATCCTATGAGGCACGTAGTTCTGGGACTTGAGGGTGACTGACCCTAGTCCACTCGGTATTAAGCTTCTCTCAATTGGTTATGTAATTTAGCAATTTATAACTGAAATGATGTAATATTGGATAGCTCAAAATACTGACATGTTAAATGAAAATACAACATTAATGTACTGATAATGAAACATTCTTAACTGGAGCATGTATAACTAAATAAAATGACCTAGTATGTGTAATTCATGAACTAGAAGAACTATATAGCTAGGGTTCTGAATTTATGCATAAATCTAGGAAGTAACGATATTGAATTCATGATAATACGATTTGGATCATTCTAACTGCTAAAACCCAACAACTCTAACATTCAAGAAACCCTAAGTCTAGATAATATTAAGGGAATCAAGAATCTGACTAAATTCTAGGGACCTAATGGGCGAAAGGAACCCACTAGTGAAATCCCACATACCTGGTGATGAATTCCACGGAGAAATATTTTGATTTTGGGGATGGAACTGATGGAACCTTGTTGCGTTCTTGAACTAGGGTTCTTGACCTCTTTCTCCTCTTACACTCTAATTTTTCTAAGTTTTGAAGAATGATCTGACTTAGGTAAGTTCTAGTTATGTGTCTAGGCGAAAACTAACAAAAACTACGTAGTTTAGGTTTAAACGACATAGTTTAGGGGTCCAACGCATAAGGAAAAGACCAAATGACCCCTGACTTAACTACTATCGGGGTCACCGATGGATCGTGGTTCGACCGACAGTTCGTGCTGGTCAATCATCGATCGACGACTAGGACTGGAACTTGGGGGTCTAACCTACGGCCCTAGACCACGGACCGTGGTCTGACCTACGGTCCGTAGGTCCTGGCGTAGGCTGACCCTTAGCTGATTTCCTTGGGGTTTCTGGTACTGAAAGTTAGGGGTTGACCCATAGACCGTGGCCTGACCTACGGTCCGTAGGTCCCAACGTGGGTGGACCCTTAGCTGGATTTCTGGACTGCTTCTGGGGAGGGCCGCAAGTGACCATCCACGGACCACTAGCACAGATCGTGGGTCACCCTACGGTCCGTAAGTGGTTCCCGTTGGTGGCACCTGTAGCTTTTGAAATCTGCAATATGGTCTGTTTAGGATACAGGGTGTTACATAATCTATACATAATTCAATATCCCTATCCGGAGGCATACAAGAAAGATTCGTAGGAAATAACTTCTGAAATTCTGAAACCACTGGGACTGACTCAAGAGAAGAGGACTTCGCCCTAACATTTTGAAGATGACCTCTGAAGGATGAACAAATCTTCCCCACTAATTTTTTAACCTGAATTGAAGATATGATCTTCACTGACTTAGGCCTGCACACACTTTTCCACTGTAGTCTATCCCTATCAAAAATTTCTAAAGTTATTATCTTAGAATAATAATTTAACACAACATGATAAGGAGACAACCAAGTCAAACATAGTATCACATAAAAGTCTAGTATATTCAAAATAACCAAATCTACCCAAGTCTTAAAATCCACAAACACCATAGAGCATGAATGATACAGATTGATCACTACCATAGACTCTCCAAACGGGGTAGAAACATGAGTAGGCGAATCAAGAACATTGCAAAGCAAGTCTACACCCCAGAAAAATTTAACATATATGTAAGAATATGTGGATCTCGGATCAAATAAAATAATAGTCACATAGTCACAGACGAGAATGGTACATATTATCACAGCATCAAACACCTCGTCCTCATACGTGCCTGGAAGGCATAACAATGGGCCCTATCATCAATACAAGACAACCTCTCTAGATGGGTATGTCTTTCCATATGTTTCCATTACCTTTATTTCCACGACCTCCCTGACTATTACCTCTGCCCCCTTGTGGGCGTCCTCTGCCATTGCTACCTCTAGTTTCTTTACATAATCAGTCACCTTATTAAAAATCTTCCCTGCAGAATTCATGTGAATAGATCAAACTTGTAACACATTAATTAGACCTTTAACATAGACAACAATCCTCTCATCCTCGGTGTCTAATAGTTGGGTAGAATAGAGAGACAAGGCATATAACTTAGTCTCATAAGTTGCAACATATATGTTAACCTTCTCAAAGGCCATAAACTTGTCCCTCTTGCTATTTCTGAGAGTACGGGGCACATATTTTTCTAGAAATACGGCATGAAGCTAGGCCCAAGTCATCGGAGGAAAAGCTGACGAACGACACTCCACATGAGCCCTCCACCATTGTTTGGCATCGCCCACTAACCATACATAACAACCTTTACCAAATGTTGTTCTACAATATCCAACTTATGAAATCTCTCATAATAATCTAGAATAAACTCGAAAACATCCACATTCTCTATACCATGAAATGACGGAGGTTTTAGTTTCATGAACTTGTTCAAAAACTCATGCTCGATCTTAGTCATGACATGGCGTAGTACTGGAAAAAATAATACATTTGTACCATAAGCTTCATCCATCCTAGGGTTGTGGCAACAATGGGATGGACACTCAAAACCTGATTAGCCGATATAGTGAGAGTGGTTCCAGTACCCACCAATCCACTCAACAATGTTAGCACCTATTGAATAACCTAATATGACATAGGGGGAAGACCTACTCCTTCAACCGGTGCTTCAACCTATGGTTCTAAATCATCCTTATGTACTACCTCAACCTCCTCTTTAACATTATCCTGGGTAGGGGAGGGGTCACTATCTTTGGCTCAGTCGCTGCCTGAGCTCCACCCCTAGTGGGTGTTGCTCTTCATATGGCCCTTCCTCACCCTCAAGTTGTTGGTTCTGCAACTCGAGTTGCTTCCCTTGCTTATTTCTTCTGGTGTTAACCATCTCAGACTAAAGAATGAATGGAGTTATATACTAATTTAGATCACTAGATACCAATTGTAATCAAGCTATAGCATGAAGGAATAATGAGGATATAGTTTCCTCAAGTCTGATAGCCTCTCAAAGAAAAGTAAATATGTCTTTGTAACATTTTACAAGACTCTACTAGACCTATTTTGGTACAATGAGATCAACCAACCTAGGACTCTGATACCATCTTTTTCATTACCTAAACCACCGTGAAAGGCACCCACGCTAAACCACGTTGGGAGAAACAATTATCTAAGACAATACGTAACCAACTAAACAGCTAAAAACCAGTTACATTAATAGCTAATATTCATAGCTAAGACCATCAGCATAAAAACTTTTGAAATAATCCCCTAGAATTTGAAAGTCGTGTACCAAAACATCTAACATAGTTTAGAATACTAGGATGCAACCCCCAAAAAAAAGAAAAATAAGTCCGAACAATGGACTAGAGAGAGCACATAAATTCATGGCAGCACATAAATTCATGGCAGCCCATAAGAAGCAGTTCACCCTTAGTTTCAGGAAACGTTTGTATCTCTACTAAGGTTGTGCAATTTGCCATCAGATATATCCCGTACTCAATAAAGAAGAGCACGTGCAGTTTCTGTAGACAAAAATAGCGTACATGTAGGATCATCGGTCAGCTTCAAAATACGAAATATGAACAAATAACTATAACTTAGTTAAATAAGATAAAACCTGTATATCCCAAATTAGTGAATATAAACAAGACCTTCAGTGATCAACCCGACTTAACGACCACGTGAGACATTTCCAACATCATAAAAACAACCATGTATATGATTCCACACACCTTTCAAGTAACCCAGACCACCTAAGGATCCCTAAGACATTATCTATGGTGTTTAACATGCTACTCTGATCTACACAAGAATCCCTCCAGTAATTTAACACAATAATTTAGCCACTAATGGACCAACATATAATAATTACATCACAAGAAATAACCTTTGATATGTAGTAGAGGCATACTAGGTAGGTCCATAGGAAATACTGTCACGATTCAAGACTACCCCCTAGACGTGGCATAGTACCTAAAATTCTGAGAGACTTTAAGTGAACCACATAACATAACATGACACTAAGAAAACATATATAACTGAAATAAAGAGAAATATGTAATAAAGTCTCAAATGGTAATCTCAACATAACATGGAAAATTTAAGTACAAGGCACATATATATATGGAAATACTAATGTCTAACATAAGCCTCTACTACACTATGACAAGCCCTAGCTTACTTAAACAATCTGAAAGCGAGATAATAAAATATGAAACAAACATAAGAAAAGCATAAGTGTGGCATGTGCTCAAACCATAAGGACTCTCCAAAAGTTAAGCTAGTCTGATTACAGTCTATAATAATTACGATCGGACAGATATGCATTAAAACCTATATTATAAGTCAATATAGGCATAAGAATGTATATGATCAGTACTCGGAAGTACTGAATATGGGAAAATGCATAAACATGACATAATAATAATATCAGTCTGAAAACATGATAATGCAATGACCAAGTAAACATAACATAAACTGGTGATCAGATTTCATAAAACATAGTATAACGTCAAAACAATTTTTTGAAAAAGTCATAATTATAACATATGTAGGAGATACCATTAACCGACATAAATCGTGTGAGTTATAACATAGAGTTCATCACTACTCCAACACTAAAAAGAGAATGTCCTAAATTCCAAGGTAAAGACCATAACCATGAGCTTAGGTGGATCCACTAGTTAGAGTCAATTAAGACTAAGTCCTACGGGGGGGCACGTCGTTCTGGGACTTAGGTAATCGCCACTAATCTAACTCGGTGCTACGTAAACTTCCAACAGCAAACATACATAATCATGATCATACTCTTTGAAACAGTAAGAATTTAGTAATACTGAATCATTCATGAAAATATGATAATCATAAGAATAGCTCCTAAAATCGATTTCATAACATAGTCGTAAGAAACACTTTAATCGAAAGCATATAAAGCATGATAGTCTTCCATAATTAGAGATATTTCAATCAGAAGCACCATAATTTCATGTAAACTTATTGACACTCTATCTAAAAGCATCCTTGATTCATAAAATCCTTCATAATCCTAATGCATGCATGGTAACATAGCTTAAATCATGATCATAAAATACTTGCATAGCATGGATCCATGAAAATATCATTGAAAATAGTGAATTATGATCAAATCATACATAATAAGATCAATCATGAAAAAGAAACTTAAATTCAATTTAACCCATAAGAAATCATAAAACCCTGTAAATAGGTAAGAATCATAATTGAGAAATTGAGATTTCTTTGGACTCAATGGGTGAAAAAGAACTCATTGATGAATTCTCACATACCTTAATGAAACTCTAAGTTGAACTCGCAGAAGAAGACTTGAAACCCTTGGATCTTTGATCTTGCCTTGGGAGAGAAAACTTGAGAGAGAATTTGGAGTTTAAAAGAATAAGGGTAAATGGGGGTGGTTAGGGTCTTAGAGATGAGTTATACCCTTCAAAATAGGCCTAAAATGATGTAGTATAGGAAATAATAGAGTAGTAAAAGACCCATATAACCCTGAGAAAATAATTATCAAAACACTTTTCACGGAGGCATCCACGGACCGTACAACCCTTCATGGTCCATGAAGGTGCTCATGCACAGGAAGGGAGTTAAGTTCCTGAAGGATCGATGTTAAAGGACCCATCCACAGTCTGTGTAACCTTCTGGTGGCGGTGTAGGCACCCAAGAGGACAAGTTTCCCTAAAATTTGAATGATGGCTTTAACGTGTCAGTCCACGATCGGTGTATCCTTCCACGGACCGTGCATGCATCCGTGAAGGACAGGACTCCCTGAGTACTGGGGGGAGTCGGGTACACAGATAGATCAACGGCCCGTGGACCTCTTCACGGTCTGTAAAACCACTCTACAACCCACTTCAACACTTCCAATTTCTTATTCAACTCCACGAAACCCTTCACAACCAGTAGTTCCTATCATGGTCGGTGAATTGGCCTGTACAAGTGACTATCTGCAACTTTTCATTTGATCTTCTACATTTTTTCAACTTTATCTAAGTTGGACACTTCTGAGGTGTTACAATATCTCCCTATTGAGAACATTCGTCTTCAAATGAGACTCAACTAAGCATGAAAAGAGTAAGGGAAAGATCTAACAATCCAACCTAATATAAAATACATAAAAACTCATATATATATATATGTGTGTGTGTGTGTAAATCTTGATAATAAAAGTCTGACGTGACTCCTCTCTTTGGCCAAGATTGTTATTTATCTTTTTTGTCAATTTTTCGAATTTTTCCCATAATTTGTTCTTTAAAAAAATCAGAAAAATAGGTACACTTAATTTTTATCTTTCTTCATTATTACTACACTATTTATATCTTCCTAAGATTCTTCCTTTTCCTTCTTTATTTTTCATTTTTTCTTACCAAAATAATTGTGCTTTTAAAAATTTCAGAAAATACCTATACTTACATTTTCTTTTTCCTCATTAATATTGTACTATTTATATCTTTCCAAAATTCCTTCTGTTAACTTATTTATTTATTTTTAAAAACATTTACAAATATAATTGTAATTTAACTATTACAAACGTAATTGTTATTTATATATACAAAAATAAATAAAATCAGATATAGGCAAAGTTATATTTATCTCTTTTTTCTCTTCTTTGTTTTAATTTTTTTCTAATTTTTCACAATTAATTATTTTAAAAACTCTTAAAATATTACAAACATAATTGTTATTTATTAATTTCATTATTTAATTTTGCACGTCTTAAAAGAAGGGAGAAAAAAGTATTTACTAATGTTATTTTTAAAAAATTTAAAAATATTTATTCAATTCAATCAACTACCTCCCACTATAATTGTCTTCTTTATTATAAATGATACTCTTAATTATACTAATAAAATACTCACAATTATCTAATCTTTCATATTTATTAATTCCATTATTTAATTTTGCACGTCTTAAAAGATGGGAGAAAAAATTATTCACTTATTTTATTTTTTTTAAAAAAATTAAAAAAATTATTCACTTCAATCAACTTTTCACCTCCCACTATAATTGTCTTCTTTATTATAGATTTTAATGTATATTCATGTATTCACCCCCCTTCAATTTTTATAATTCTTAATTAATTTTATTGATGTAGAGTAATAATATATTAAAAGATGGGAGATGAAAAGACAAAATTAACTTTTATATATATATATATATATATATATATTATCTTTCACTACCAAACTATGCATATATGAATCAACCATTTTAGTGTAGTTGTGCTTGGGAAATGCTCCAACATAATTGTCAATGTATTTTTTTTATAGTAGCAAGTCATCTACTGAGATGATGTATTTATGGATATTTATCTTAACTATGCTTATTTATATGTGTTTTATTCTCAATAAAATTTCTTTATAGACTAAGATTTCTCATCTTATTGGTTGGAAATTTTATATTTTTTCTTTATTACTATTTTTTGCTCAACATGTGCTAAATTTTGATAATTAATTTTATGTCATATATATCGAGAAGCTTGGTACATATAACAGATTTCTTCTAAAGCAATTTTATGCCGCCAGTGTTTAAATTCATAAAAACAAATTCTGCTCCTATTTTATTTCTTTTTTTTTATGATATGTATTTTTCTTAGATTAAATTTTTTCAAGAATATGAAAAGTGATTGATACTATGTAACTTTGAAAACTGTTTTAAAGTTTATGACTAAAAAATATTGGTAAAAATTAATTTCATAACAAGAAATTAATCATAATTGTATTTGTAAATATTTTTTAAATTAAATAAAGAAGGAAAAGGAATTAAAAAGAAAATAAGAATTCTTCTATTACAAATATATATAGGTTAATTTTTCATCTCCCATATTTTAATACATTATTACTCCACAATAATAAAATTAATTAAGAATTATAAAAATTGAAGGTAGATGAATACATGAATATATATTAAAATATCTTAATAAAAAAAAACAATTATAGTAGGAGGTGAAAAGTTGATTGAATTGAATAAATATTATTTTATCTATATCGAAAAGCTTGGTACATATAACAAATTTCTTCTAAGGTAATTTTATGGACTCAATTTTTAAATTCATAAAAGTAAATTCTTGTAACACCCCGTATCCGAAAATAGAGATTTTTTTTATTACTGGTGTTACAGGTGGCACTCACGGACACCATCCACGGACCGTAGATGGACTCACGGTCCGTCCTGCAGGTCCGTGGTTCGTGACAGAAAACTTCCCCAGAACT
>JAJOOS010005620.1:0-34322 GCA_029582725.1 Solanum chiquidenum
ATCGAGTTTGACTACATGGAGTACGCGAGGGGAAGGTTCAAGCAGTACTGGTTGAGAAAGCCCGAACTCTTAGGTGCCTCAGACGACTTGTTACATGTTGATGGTTCAGCTGAACCAATTCGCATTTCTCCGCAATAGCTTGATGATATAACATGTACATTAACAATGTAGAATGTAAAAGCCTTATCGATAGGCCTATGTCGTATAATGAGTGGAGCATTTAGAGTCTTCAATGTTTCATAGAATATGTTTATAGGCTATTATTGAGGTTTTAAGTATTTGATGTACTGTTTATAAGAGTGAGTGTTGTTGAACCACAAATATATTATCCAGTTTAATAAAATGAAAGTTTCTTTCTCAAGCTGTTGCTTTCATTTTCCATCTCTTTTTTTGTTTTTTAACCTTCATTTGTTACAGGATTCACATTTTAGTACAAGAAAAATACTAGTAAAACAAAATGAACTGATGAAAAATGTTTTCTAACTTATTTTTTAGTGTTTGGTAAGTAAGCAAGAAAATACTATTTGAATAATATTTATATCTAATCTAGCAAAACACTAGATATGAAAGGGGGTTAGGAGTGGGGCCTGGTGGTAACGGGGGTTGGGATGGTCAAAGGGTAGGGGTTGGGGAATTGAGTGGGTGAGGAGGATATAATAAACATAGAAATTAAAATATTACTTATAGAACTTGTTTTCCCTACTTTCACCAAAGAAGTTGTTTCAACATTTTTAAGGAATTTATTTTTCTAAGGAAAATGTTTTCCGAAAAATTTGTCCGTTCAAACATGAGCGGATAAGAAAACAATTTCCAAAAAATGTTTTCCTCCCTAGCAAAAACGTTGGTCAGAATGTTTGGAAAACATTTTCTCTAATAAAAACAAGTTCCTTAAAAATGAGGAAAATGACTTCTCACCTCACCCACGAAGCCCCAACTCATTTCATTTCGCCTTCATAATGTTTTGCTGAATCTAAAACAAAAATAGTTTGCACCAGCCGGGAATTGAACCCGGGTCTGTACCGTGGCAGGGTACTATTTTACCACAGAGTTTTTGGCTAAAAACATCCTTAAATTATACCCCAAATTTAAACTACCTCTTTAAATTATCCTTTTTAACAAAAAACATCCTCCAAGTATTTAAAACTTTACAACTTTCATCCCTCTATTAAAATTTGTCAAAAAATTAGCGAATTCCACACAAAAACATATGCATATTATTCTCATAAAAAAAATCTATAATATTATTACCGGTTGGAAAAAGCATCGATTTTTTTTTTGAGACTCGTATTTGCTGTTAAAAAGATAATGTTAGGACGGTGTGAGTCTACGAGGAGACATGATCTCCTCTTCTCCTTTACCAACTGACTGGAGTTGGAGCTTAATTTCACACAATCTTCTCCTTGCAAAATAAAAATGTCGTTAGAACAATAATTTTTTGGGGTAAATTAATAATTGAGGTGATCAAGATTCAGCTAATTTTGATCTCTAGTACTCAAGTTTCATTTTTCATCATTAGAAGTAAAAGTCTCCGAGCAACACCACTTTTTGCAGATTCAATGAAAACAAAATATTTCCATTGATACTTCTTTGATATCAAATCAAATGAAAAGTAAATAAAAATAAAATTGCTAATTCAAAGGAAGACAATGCAAAACGTTGTTACTAAAAAAATTATAATATTATTTTAGAGGTATGTAGAATGAACATAATTGATTTATTGGGTGATTTAGAGAGTTTAATTTGTTGAGAGTAGTGTGAACCGTACATGTTGTTGTGAAGAACTTGTTAATTTTTTGACAAATTTTAACAAAAGGATAAAAGTTGTCAAATTTTAAATAATTGAGGGATGTTTTCTGTTAAAAATAATAATTTAAGGATGTAGTTTAAGTTGAGGGTATAGTTTAAGAATGTTTTTGGCCAAAAACTCTATTATTTTTATATGGGAAAAAGGTAAAAAATGCCCTTCTTCCCTCTATTGGATCTAAAATGCCCTTCCATCCACCTATTTGGATAAAAAATGCCCTTAGAGTTAAATTTAAGCCTAAAATTACCCTTACCTTTAACAAAGCTGATGTGACAAATATATATTTTTTAATTAAATATGTGGCATTATTTTATTGGTCCACATAAAATTAGACCCATTTTCATTCACAATCATACACATTAACTCTAACCCAAACCCAAATCCATTTCTCCCACTTTATTCATTTTTTTCCTACAAAATTATTTGGAGGATTAATAAAATAATATCAAAACAATTAGTAAAAGAGCATGATGTTCCAAGCATTTCTCAGAAATTTTTGAAGTCTTTCATGGGCTAATTGGAGACTAAACTCCTCCTCTACTGTTAGAGGCTCTCATTTTCTTGAAATGTGATAAACATGACTCGATTCGATGAAAAATAGAATCGTATCTTGCTTCCATGGGAGATTAAATCTCAGCAAATCATTCATTATTTTGATACGTTTTGGTGTACAAATTAAATTGCACTTATCTTCACTACCACAAAATTAGTAGGTAAATTAAATTTTTTTCTAGAGAATGATGATATATAGAAATTTTTATAACCTTTTTAAAAGATCCAAGAATACTGAAAAGAATTTGATAATATTTTATTAATTCTCCAAATAATTTTATAGAAAGAAAATGAAGATGAAAGATGAAAATGAAGGTAGAAAGAGTTGGGTCTTTTAGAACTAGGTTTGGATTGATGGATATGATTGAGAATGAAATTGGGTCTAATTACATGTGGACCAATAATAATAATGCCACACATGAAATTTTAAAAATTATTTTTGCCACATCAGCTTATGTTAAAGGGAGGGGTATTTTAGGCTTAAATTTAATTTTAAGGATATTTTTTATCCAAATAGGTGGATGAAAGGGTATTTTTGATTCAATAGGTGGAAGAAGGACAATTTTAAGCCATTTCTAATACCTTAAGGACATTTTTGACCCTTTTTCGTTTTTATATTAATCATTTTATATGATAAAATATGTGTCTTTAAATTGATACCATCAACATGTAACTTTTCATGTGAAGGTTATTACCCATTAATAATTCTAGAAAATTACATCCACTGATCAGAATTTATTGAAAATGGACATATATGTTAGTTCTACTTTTCTCTCATAAATACATGTGCTTACTACATAAACATATGACTCTTAACTTAGTTTTAACGGATAATTATGATCTCAACTTTGAGTGTGCACAAGTAGACACTTAAATTTGTATAAAATTGAACAAGTAGACACGTGTGTCTTACATGACATAATACACGTAGGACGCCACATAGGACACAAAATTGTCATGTAGGACGAATGTGTTTATTTGTTCAATTTTAAACAAGTTTAAGTACTTACTTGTGCACACCCAAAGTTAAAAGTCATATTTACCAGCTGACGCCAAGTTGAGGGTCATGTTTTTGTATTATGCCTAAATATATATGTTTCATACTTTGGTACAAGTGTACGGTTAAATCATAAGAGGCCACAAGATTGGAATAGAATCAAAATAGGGATGGAGTTAGAATGTTGACTACAAATTTAATCAAATTTTGTATTTTTTTATTCAAATTTTGTATTTATTCTAAAAAATTTATTGAATATTGTATAAATTATTAATAATTTAGAATCTAGAACTCGGAAAATTCAAATCCTAATTCCGTTTTTAAACAAAACATTCAAATTTTAAAATATCTCCACACATGAAAACGAGAATTTGAGAAGCTTCAAAGGGCATGATGAGGGGTCAAGTGGAAAATAAAAGATTTGTTCTTTTACTCTATTTGCACATTGTTCAATTGAAATTTTAACTCTTTGGAATAATCTTAGTTATTTTATATTTTTATTATATTATGTCTACATCAAAAAAGAAAAAAATCCACCGGTAAAAAAATAGTAGTAATACCTTTTGTCTTCTTTTTCAGATTTTCTTTTTCTTTTTGTAATTGTTTCTCTTCTATGAACCAAACAAACAATATTCAAAGTCCAAACAAGAAATATTGATTCTTAGATTTCAATCATTAGCTGTTGTTTCTTATTTTCAAATATCTTATTATCTTGTTGGTTATGTTTGGTGTTATTATTTTTCTTTTATCGTAAACAACCTTTTTATTGATTTTTTTATTGTAAAACATTGGAATATGCATGAAATGTGAGGGAAATAATTGGAAAAAATATTTTGCACCAATCGGGTCGTAAACAACCTTTTTATTGTTTATATACAACTGATAGTTATAATTAGCAATAAATAGCCCAACATTAATTAGCATTTACTAGATAAATAAAAAATAAGCACAAAATAACCCAAATTAATAAATAACATTTTAATAGTTTTTTTTTATTTCCTCGTATAACTAATCATCACTAAACAACAAAAATAACGAAAACATAAAAAATTATATATACAATATGTAACCGCCTAAAAATGTAAATTATGTATTTTCATATTTTTTTTGTTCGTTACTTGATAAAAAAAAATCAATTGTATACTTGATGATTGTATATAGGTAAAAGAGTGGTGTATTCATTCACTTAGTATTAGTATGCATTTATAGTTTTGTTATCCCCTTCAGTGTATACATATTAAAAAAAAATCAGTGTATACATATTTAAAAATCAAACACTTTATGTATTCATTCACTTATAATATATATACACTGCATTAAAGTTTTTTTTTTAATCATGAACATCATGTATGCATTGCATTCATGTATACATATCCGTGTATTTATTCACTCAAAATTTGTATACATTCCAGATTCTTTCTTCAGTGTGTACATGAGGATTGCACATGAAATTTAAAATGCTCAATAGCAAACACACAAGTCGAATTGGATAACGAGAAGAACTTACATGGCTAAAATTTAGAGTTATGGATGGAAAATCCACAAAATTAGAATCAGAATCTTTTATTTTATTTTATGAATAATCCTAGGGATAACTTTCTTAAACATGACAATTGATACCTACAATCAATTACTATTATGTAACTTTTTGCCTAAATTAGATATAACCTTCAATTTAAAAAATTTAAAACCCCAAAAAATTGAACGACAATACAAGAACATAGGCTAACAGTAAGAGAAATTGACAAGTAGACATCAACAAACCATCAAAAATTTAAAAGCGAAAAAGAAAAAATAGACACTATGGACGAATATTTTTATAGAACTCAAATATGTAAAACTAATAAACAGAAAGTAAATCATCTTTTATTCAAAGTAATGAAGAAGAAGAAAGAATTGAATAAATAATTACATAATAAAAAAAAAACACAATTCAAAAGAATCGTGTGTATGAAAAAGAAGAGAAAAAAAAGGAAGAAAAAAACCACTTCCCAATAAAAACGGACACCATGTTGTCACCTCCTAAAATTATTTAATTTAATTAAAAAAGAAATTCTCAAAACGTGGGCTACTAATTGCAAAATTTAATTTTTAAAAATCCTTTTTTGTCAAAAAAATAAAAGAAGGCTATATGTTGCCAATTAGTAAAATGGGATGTGCATGAAATGTGAGGGAAAAAACAGGAAAAAAAAAAGTTTGCACCAGCCGGGAATCGAACCCGGGTCTGTACCGTGGCAGGGTACTATTCTACCACTAGACCACTGGTGCCTCATGGGAATATTTTTTAGCAAATATTTTATATCCAAATATCTCTCTCTTCTGTTTTTTGGTATAACAATGGAGGACTCTTTTTCGTTTAACCATCACGTATCCAATATCCACTATATACTATCCAAATTTGGAAGTGCACCGGGTTAGATACATTTAGACTCGAGATGTACATCTAATTTGAGTGAATGAATCTCATCCATCTCACCATATATTTCTTCGTGTTATCATAAGAGTCCAAGTTGATACTACAATCAATACATGAGAATTATATCGAATATCTATCATGAGTTTGTAAATATTTATGGAAAACTTAACCAATCACTAAAAGTTCACAAGTTTTGAAGCACTTGATTTAGATCGTGTGAGTTTTTGCACTCTTCAGACACTTTAATTAATTATTTACAAGACTTTACAAGTTACATATCAACATTTAAAAGATGAATTTGGTTAAAAAGAAGAAAAAAAACTCTTCTTTGAAATATATATGTATTATGTGTGTTATTACTTATGAGTTAAGTTTGAAAGAAAAGCATCTCACAACGTTCTTTTTTCCAATGACCAATTGATGAATTGTTATTGCTTTCCATAAAGCTTTTGTTCGTACTATTTGTCTATTCATCATCAACAAAGGCACCAATAGAAGACCTGAGGAAAAGTTCCTTGTTTCCTTGTATTTTCTCTAAGGTTTCCTTTCTCAGTGGTTAAGTTCTCACCAGCATCGCAAAAATCGTTTGGTAGAAAGTATAAGAATAATATTAGAGTTGGTGTATTATTTTATAGAAATGTTGAGATTAGTTATGCTACGATTTTCTTCTGTCCACTATTTGGTTTGATGTATTGAGGATATATAGTTTGTCTTTTACTCATGTTTATTCATATTTTAATAGGTGACGTATTGCTAATATCATGATATGTAATGGATTACTTCCTACATTCCTTTTTAGTTGTCATGTTGCACTTTTTGAAAGTAAATTTTCAAAGTTAGATTCAATATTTTAAATTAAAAATTTAGATATTAAAAAATTATACAAAAGTTACTATAAATTGTAATTTTTTGCATATCAATATGATGAAAAAATATTTTATAAAATATTAGTTAAAATTCTTATTGTTTAACTTTAAAAAAGAAAATTATAACAATTAAAAAGAAACGAGGCTACATTCATTGGAAATGAAAGCCTATACTGGTCGTAGGTTTTATATAAGCCTTTTCAATCAAGTCTATAAAGTAATATTCTGAGCTACTTTAAGGTACAATAATTTGTCTTACTATTGAACAGTCTAAACAACATTTTATATCCCATGGAATCAAATTCCTGTAAACAGGAAGGGGGCCCATCCAAGGTATAGTGCTGAGGTATCTTATTCGATGTCCGGTAATCTGTATTGGAGTTCGATTTATTCGGATTTACATTTAGCAAGGACTCATTAGGGGTAGCGCTTTCTACCAAAGAAAAACAACCCCATCAATGCACCACATGGACACTCAACTTCATCAACTATAGTAGAAAATTCAGAAAATTATTCATCTTTTGTCACAATTCAAACAGCCCCTTTTAAGTTCTTTATAAACTTCAGCATCATCACAACCATTTTCACCTCTCAAAGAAACCTTCAAAATAATTTTTTCCTACTTACTAGAGTATCAAGAAAGTATGGCTTACCAAAGCACCAATGGTTGCATTTCTGATTCAATTGAAATTCTTGATCCAAAACCTCTTGCAGCAGTAGCTTGTGATGTTGTTCATCCTCCAATTGTTGCATCTTTCAATGATAGAATTCGTCCACTTCTCGACTGTATAGACAAGCTCCGCCATCTTAACATAATGCAAGAAGGTATCCAGCTCCCAACGATCGTAGTAGTCGGAGATCAATCTTCTGGAAAGTCCAGTGTTCTTGAATCCCTTGCTGGGATCAGTCTTCCTAGAGGACAAGGCATTTGCACCAGGGTCCCTCTTGTTATGAGGCTGCAGAATGATCCAAACATCACTGCACCAAATCTTCAGTTGGAGTACAATAACAAGTCACTCCCTATTGATGAAATTGGCATTGCAGATGCTATCATTCTTGCTACTGATGAGATTGCTGGACATGGTAAAGGTATATCGAACTACCCTTTAACATTAGTAGTTAAAAAAAATGGTGTCCCTGATTTGACCATGGTGGATTTACCTGGTATTACTAGAGTTGCTGTACAAGGACAACCTGAAGACATTTATGAACAAGTTTATGATATTATTATGAAATACATAGTTCCTGAAGAAAGCATAATCTTGAATGTTTTATCAGCTACTGTTGATTTCCCTACTTGTGAGTCTATTAGAATGTCTCAGAAAGTGGACAAAACAGGGGAAAGGACTCTGGCTGTTGTGACAAAAGCTGATAAAGCCCCTGAAGGGCTGCTTGAAAAGGTTACTGCTGATGAAGTGAATATAGGGCTTGGCTATGTTTGTGTGAGGAATAGAATTGGGAATGAGTCTTATGAAGAAGCTAGGAGTGATGAGCAAAGGCTTTTTTCAACTCATCCACTTTTGTCAAAGATTGATAAATCGATGGTTAGTGTTCCTGTTTTGGCACAAAAGCTGGTGCGTATTCAAGCAAGCATCATTTCAAAATGCTTGCCTGAGATTGTGAGGAAGATCAATGACAGACTTGCTGCCAACCTTGCTGAACTCAACAGGCTTCCTCAACATCTAACTTCTGTAGCTGAAGCTCTGACGGCATTTATGCGCATTCTGAGTTCATCAAAGGATTCATTGAAGAAAATTCTTTTAAGTGGTGAGTTTGATGAGTATCCTGATGACAAAGAAATGCACTCTGCAGCTAGAATTGTTGAAATGCTTAATCAATACTCTAATGAGCTGCATTCCAAGAATTTTGAGAAAGTGGAGGGATTCTTGATGGAAGAGATCATGGTTTTACAGGAAACAAAAGGGATTGGATTGCCAAACTTCCTTCCTCGAGCGGTTTTCCTTAATGTTTTGCAGAGAAAAGTGAAGGAAATTGCCGCCTCTCCAGAGGATTTTGTGGGGAAACTGTGGAATTACTTAGAGCGAGTTGTTATCATAGTTTTAATGTATCATTGTGAGAACTATCCACAGCTTCAGTCTTCTACTAGAAGAGCAGCCCAAAACTTGATTGCCAAGAAAAAGAATGAATCAGTTGATTGGGTAAGGGAAATCATCGGGATGGAAAAACTGACTGATTACACTTGTAATCCTGACTATTTAACTACTTATAGTAAGTTCATGGCTCAACAACACACGTTCATGGAGATCATGAATGATCATGGGAAGTACTCCATGATAAACCTTGAAGGAGTAGGAGTAATCGACGTTGGTCATTTGAGGAAGCATCTAGACGTGGTGCAACAGGCTTTCGATTTGAAGATGAGAATGATGGCCTATTGGAAAATTGTGCTAATGAGGCTGGTGGATTCTATGGCCTTGCACATAATGTTCAGCATTCGAAACATGATTAACAAGGAGATGGAAAACGAAATCATTCAGGATCTGATGGCACCACATGGTGGTGGAATTGAAAGAATGCTTGACGAGTCGCCTTTGGTTGCTGAAAAACGCAATAGGCTCAAAAAGAGTGTCAAGCTGCTCAAGGAGTCCAAAGAGGTGGTGGCCAATATCATGGACAGGATTTCACTTTATGATGATCATGAAAGGGACTAAGGTTAATATGTGATACTAATGAGCAGGACACTCTATATTTCCATTCAGCCAATGTTCCTAATATCTTGTTTATCTCCTAATATCAAACTACCAAGTAGACTAGTACTATGTTTTGGTTTTACAATATGCCTTTGCCCCTGCTTGTATGTAATTCTCGTATTTCTAGCTATTACCTAAATGCAAATCAAGTTTATTTGTACGAACTTAAACTTTTTTGTTTTTGTTTTCTTAAGAGTTTTGAGAAAAGAAAACCAAGCACCCAACTTCACTAAAATTGCAAGAATTCTAATTTATACAACTTGTTCAAGAATTCTAATAATCACAGAATTAAGCAGTAATGCTTCTTAGACAATCAAAGTCAGCAGGTAAATATTGATAATCAAAATCTAGCATGGACATGGGTTCGAAAGTATAAGGAGCTGATAATGGCTCAACGAAGTTGCTCGTTCCCTCGTGCATATCATTCTGCAACTCTAATTGTGGCATATATTCCCCTGCATCCACTCCCCCTCCTTGTAATCCCTCAGTAAAACTAGTCGATTCAACAGTCGCCACCGAGCTTTGGTCTTCCGGAACAGCATTCATCAACATCATTGTGCCTTTAGAGCGAGTTCTCTTCTTAATAGCACAGAGAACAACATCTCTGCAATCCTTGTCAAATTTATCAAGAAGATACTCAGAGAGGGTGTATTCCTTCATCAGCCAATCACCATTTTTCTTGTTACAGCCTTTATTCATATAAGTCATGCTCTTCTTGTATCCAATCACTGGTCCACCATTCTTTCGAACGGGTTTGCTCTTGTCTTGCTGTTTCCAATTGCCCTTGTTTCCCACATCACGACTATATCTTGACTTGCTTTTCTTCTTGAGTTTTGTGATGAAGAAGCGATACTGAGTAGAGTCATTGTCGTCATCGTCATTACAGCAGGGTACTCCGTGACTGTAAATATCCCATGGTTCTTGTTTACTGTAAGTATCCACATGAGTAGTGATGAATCCAGAATCATTCATGAATTTTCCAGCAATGAATCTCAACAAGAAAGTAATAGCTTCTGCATCAGTCGGACTAAATCGAAAACCCTCTTGCAAATTCTCCATTATACACTCAATTTCTATTCTTTTTTTCTCCTCAAAACTATAAGAATGAATGAAAAGAAGAAAACAGGGTAGCAATTTATACAGAGGTTTTCAGAAAGACGCTGCATACAAAATTTTTAGGAAACTTTTTTTACATTTTATAGAAACTTTTATTTTTACACGGTTTCTAATTTCTATAACCAAAAATATTTATGGCAACTTTTATTAGGAAAGAGTTGTGACTATGTTAATTATTAGATTATTTTTTTCGAATTGTTGAGCAATTAGTTACTTAATAAGGAAATAATAAATAGAAGTCTACTTTCAACTCTAATTTTTCTTTAGGCATAATACATATATTAGACCCTAAACTTGGCTTCAAATTTCAACTTTGACCTCCAACTTTCATAGTACACAAACAGACACTTTAACTATCCAACCTTTTAATAAATAAACACGCAATTTTTGGAGGCAAAGAGCGTGAAATGCAAACGCTCCCACGTGTATTAGTGTGCCACTCAATGCTACCAACTAATTAAATACTTTACACGTCCATTTTAGAACTAAAAATAATTAAAATTATTTTTAATTAATATACAAGGGTTATAGCTCTTTTTCCGCAATGACAAAAAAAATTAGAAGCCATTTGCACTAAATATGAGCACAAATCATTTTAAAAGAGAGGAAAAAAATTTTGATTTGAAAGAGGAGGAAAGAGAAACAAGATTTTTATTTGAAAATATAAAGATATATATAAAAGGGATTGATTAATGGTAGATTTGTCATTTCAACATTTTTTTACTGTTGTGGGCCTCGAAAATTACTCCTAACTCGCGCAAAATACGTGCACATCACGCGTTTTGCCAGGTAGGACACACGTGTTTATTTATTAAAAGGTTTGATAGTTAAAGTGCATGTTTGTGCACTATGAAAGTTGGAGGTCAAAGTTGAAATTTGAACCCAAGTTTAGGGTCCAATATATGTATTATGCCTTTTCTTTATAAGGTTAGTAACTATAATTTAACACCTTGTTTTGATCTTTGTTACAGTCGTATTGTATTATTAATTTAAATACAATGTTTATTTTAATTGTTACTTAAATTTTATTATATCGTCTTATTTAAAATACATTGTTAGACAGGAGCGGAGTAGGAAAAAGCGTGCCCGCACCGAGTGTTTACACCCACTCAATAAACAAATGACATGTGTAATTTTCTTAACTACAACTATTTATTCTTAACTAGAGTTAACTAATATTATATTTATACTTATCATAAATATATAAAGTAATATTTAAATAGCTTAACAGCCTTTTTAATAATAACGTGAAATACAATTAATGCCGTACCCAAAAATTCTTTTAACATCAATCTAAAATCTAAATTGTATCTCTTTGATGGATGCTCACAGAATACATTAACATGTCATCTTGTGCACCTGATAAATTACATGCTTGCATCTCATGTTAGCCAAAGTAGTATTCTACTGGTATATTTTTACATTTGCAAATACAAAAGATATTTTGTTTCCACTTTTTGTGTGGTCCTATTACATACTACTCAAGTTACACGTACTAGGGCGAACTTAGTTACTAACTCTAAATTCTGAATCCACATGTCTAGCACTATCTAGATCACAATAATAAAATCGATAAAAGGGTGTTTGAATTATTTTTAGTGTTTCTCTTAAGGTAGCTTCTATCAAGAAAAAATCTACGTAAAAAATATATCACATGCGTGCACACTAACATCAACCTAATGCACTATCTTTGCAACACTCCAGAAATTTTTTGAACTAAGATTCGAACCATCCTTCGTTGTGAGTAGGATTTTACTGAGGAATTTAAAATTTCTTGACTGTTAAGGTTACTAGATGTAGCACCTTGAGTTCCAAGAAGAATTAAAGAGAATTCATTCAAGTCATTCTTAAATTCTTCTAAGTTTTGGGTCAACTTCAAACGGCCATAACTTTTAGCACATGAGGAGTTAGGTGGCCCATAAGATATCAAATGAAAGGTATTTGAATTATCTTTCCAACGCCACTAAGTTTTCTTAGTTTCGAGGTCTGATGAGTGAGATATGCTCTTTTGAAGTCAGGCTATCCAAATAAGGAAAGTAACTAGAAAATAGTGAGGTGTTTTTTGGTCTTTTTCTTACCCAATCAGATTTAATTCATTTTTAGTAAGGTTTTAGGGGTCTAATATGATTAGGTTTAGTTTTATAATCCTAATATACGCCTACGGTTTTAGTTGAGAATTCAAGAAGAGAAATGAAGAGAAAAGAGGAGAAAAGAGGAAATGATCAAGGCGTTCGTCGAGGTTCTTGAGTTTTGTTGCGGATTTTCGCCATGAGTTTGATCCCTAAGAGGTATGTAAGCTTTCATAGTGTTGGGTTATTTCACTCACACGTCAATCATGTTATTTTCAGCGCAATTTCATTCTTAAAGTTGAAAGATTAGAGTTCTTGATGAGTTCTTGATAAGTGTTCTTGAAGTTAATTCTAAATCTTGTTTTGTTGGGGTTTTGATGAATTCTTGAGATGAAAGTGAGTGTTTTGAGTAGATTAGAGTGTACTTATGTTGAGTAATCGATTCTAAGTGATTGAGGAATAAACCATTCGATTCTAGGCGAATTAGGGTGAGAAAACGAGCAAAGAAATTTGTCGGGTTTTCTGGGTTGGGGCCTGGCGCCCTGCGCCAGCCAGTGCGCCCCAAATCTAGTTAAGAATAAATACTTGTAGTTAAGAAAATTACACATGTCATTTGCTTATTGAGTGGGTGTAAACACCCGGTGTGAGCAAGAGCTTTCCTACTCGGCTCTTGTCTAACGATGTATTTAAATGAAAAGATATAATAAAATTTAAGTAACAATTAAAATAAATATTGTATTTAAATTGACAATACAATACAACCGCAACAAAGATCCAAACAAGGTGTTAAATTATAGTTACTTATTTTATATTTATACATATCATAAATACTAGCGGAGTTTGCCCGGGCCCAATATTAATTTATTGTTCAATTATACATTATAGAAGAGTATATGAAAAGGGGAAGTGTAAACATTAGTGGGCAGATAACAAATTAATTTACTGTTCTATTATACATTATAGGGGCAGATGATAGTAAAGTAACTGTTGTGTGCACAGTATTTCACTGTCTGAATTTGTGTTGCCTGTCTTTATTTCGTGAGATGGAGCAATAAACAATCTGGGGTTTTTTATGTTAGCTGAACCAATGATATTAATGTCTTCATCATCCACTGCAAATAAAACAGAAACATAAATTAACAAGTTAATTTTGGAAATGTATGGATCACAGACAGGCACATATATTTGTAATTGAACTTGCCTATCATCATTTTGGAATGTACGTAAATCATGAAACGTCTGGCATCTTGAGTTTTATGATAGTTGGAATTAGGTTCTGGTGTTTCAGAAGGCTCATATTCTCCTGTTCCTATTGCCAACGCAAAGGAAACTCAAATATTCCTTAGGATTTGCCACAATTTGCTTTACCTTTAGAGCTTGAATTATATCATTTGCGTGGTCCTCCGATCCTTTGCCAATCCAGTATTGCCTGTACAGATGCACTCTCAGGAAGGTCTTCTGGTCACATTGGAACCAGAACATAGACCGTAAACCTAAGGAATGATATCATTGGAGAATCATGAAAAGTAGCTGCCTAAAAAGTACTGATTTTCGATGTGCGACAAATTGCATTAATACATGCATCATGTATGCTTTGTTTTCCTTACCACTTATAATACCATACTTGGCTGGCTCTTCGGGAAGCCCCCATCAATGGATCGAAAAACTTGAACATTCCATGTGTCATGATCATTTTGCTTCCTCCATCTCTGTTCAAAATTCTAGAGCACATCCCAAGTAGCTGGCCCTTCTGTTAGGCAATGGATATCGTGGCAAGGCTCTCTTCGTCTGCCTTTTAGAATTGAGGCACCAGGGAAGCAAACAGTGAGCTACAAAGAAAGGCTCGCTGAGAGAAATGATCAAGGAAGTAAAAATAGCTAAAGAGCGAACAGAAGCTATTACATCTTAAGTCGTCACATGCTATTCCTGTACATAAATGATTTTACAGGCCAAAATTATATTCGATATATTAGCTAGCTAATGCAGATTAGAAAGCAATGACAACAAATATGGCGAAGGCGGAACTGTTTGTCCAGAACAAAAGGAATAAAGGTTATCTATACCAAGCTTAGATCTTTACCGTCATTCCATTGTCTGAATAATCAAATACAGTTTCTATAGAAGCAGATAACACTTGATGACCTACTACTTCCTGTATGGGGTCATCTAAAAAGTATAATCATTTACTACCCATGATGGCTACATGGTTTATGGAGACTTGAGTTAATATGATTCTTTACTATCCATGATGGCTACATGGTTTATGGAGACTTGAGTTAATATGAACTCGCATCCCCATATCGGTGCTCAATACTACTCCCAAAATATACTTAGCTCATATGTTTGTAAAAACAAAACTCTTTCTTTGAATTGAGATAATTACTCAATTAGCTTAAAAGCTCTCTTGGAATCGATATTCCCTTTTCTTGCTCAAATGTGAAAACATTTATAAACTCTTTGGGAATACTTAGTTCCCTTATAGCTTTTTGAGAAATGGACTCAACTCTTTACTCTTTGCTTAACTTGAAACTTTTAGTCTTAAAACAAAGTTAAAACATTTGTAAAAGACTTCTTAAAATGAGGTTCATGCCGAATTATGGACGTGAACGACTCAATGCAAGGTTTTCAATAACCATAGATAGAACTCAAATACTTGGAACTCAAGAAATTCAATAATACTACTCACTTCAAGAATGATCAACTCAGAACGTTCATGCGGAATTTATGAGCATGAACTACTCAACTCAAGGACTCAAATATACTTCTCATCTCAAGATTGTTCGACTTATAATGTTCATGCGGAATTATGGGCATGAACAACTCAACTCATGGACTTTATGGGTAATAGGTAATAGTCCCATGATTAGGATTATAATCTCAAATGGGTTAGAAATTCAATACTTAAGACTTAGGACATGAAGATATTACTCCTCTCAAAGATACTAAACTGATGGAGTTCATGCGGAAGTTATGGGCATGAACGACTTGACTCAATAGTCAAAATATCAATAAGGAACTCAGGTATATGACTCTTCTCATTCTCTTACTTACTACCTCAAAACTTAGTTCAAATCGTTAGTTGATCTCAAAGGATTCACAATTGAACTCAAAGGCTTTCTTGAACTCTACTTTTAACTCTCTCTTGAATGTGAAATATGAATTCAAGAGTTATGGTTCACGATATGAAAGATCTCATGATGACAAAGTAGACTCATGAATACATTCTCCTCATCGTCACACTCACTTGCTCGAGTCTTGAAATAAGTTACTAGAAGTTGTAGAAGACGCCACAAAAGGACTCAAAGGGACTTTCTTAGAATGATCGAAAGAATTCTCAAAACTTAACTCTCAACTTTACCTAGAATTTGAATTATGAATTTAAGGTTATGATCATGTTAGGAATGATTTTAGGTGTTTAGAAGTAGCTTAGAGTAGTTAGAATCGAAAATGAGTGAAGGTGCACTTTAAACGAACTCAAACGGGGCAACCAACGACAAACTGGAAGGGGCAGGAGACCTTGGGGTTATGGGTGGCGCGGGGCACCAGCCTCTAAACTTCAGAGGAGGGTTTGGGGCGCTCTGGCAGGCGCATCGCGCCAGGCCCCAACCTAGAAAATTCGACGAAACTCTTTGCTCGTTTTCTCATCCTAATTCGCCTAGAATCAAACGGTTTCTGTAGATGAATGATGAATGTCATGAATCATGACTTGATTGTATAATTTTGAAAATATACTTGTGATTGTGATTGTGGCTTGTTGAATAGATCGGGCTTTGCGTTCCGACATACTAACTGGGATCGGTTGCCATATTTTGGGATAAATATGGGATCGGTTGCCACGTTCCAGCATAAACATGGGATCGGGTACCACGAACCGGTACACAATTAGTTTGGGTTCCATGAAAGGAACTTGGCATAATTCTATAATTGAGAATTGTGAAATGCTCCATTTGTAGTAATGATATTGATATTGTAAATGATCGATGTATGCATGTTTATTATGTTGTAATGACTTATGTATGTTGCACTTAGTGTGGTAGCCGCATGATCCTACTAGTATATTGTGGTTGTGTACTCTTACTGCACTTGCTCTTTCTTTGTTGAGTAGAGGACATCTTCAGGCGGCTATTGACAGACCTCGTCTAGAAGATCAGTGATCGCCGATCGAATTCAAGGGTGATCTAGATCTTCCGGGCTGCCATGAGTTCTCCTTTTGCTTAGGTTATCTTTTTGTACTTAGACTAGTTCATTAGATATTCCTATGTTAGTTTGGGTTTTACCCATTTTCTTTAGACTATATATGGTTCCTTGTTAGAAGTTTTAGTACATTGACTTTCAGGTTCTAGGCGTTATTAACTTCCGCATTGTTTAGTTTAGTTTTGTTAGATTTTTGGAGTCTATGAGAACTCTAATTGCTTTCTTTAGCATTTAAACCTACTTTTGTATCTTTAAATGCTTAGTTTTGAGGTTAGTTGGTTAGTACTTATGGTTCTCCCATTGGAGGGTTAGTGTGGGTGCCACTCACGATGGTTTGAGTCGTGACAAAGTTTGTATTAGAGCCTTAGGTTTGTTGATCTTGATGTACCAAAACGAGTCTAGTAGAGTTTTGTGAAATGGTATGGAGACGTCTGTACTTTTCTTCGAGAGGCTATAAGACTTTACGAAATCTTTGTGTTTTATCTTGACTTCTTTCGTGCTATAACTTAGGTCCAATTGGTATCTGGCGATTCAAATTGGTATCTAACCTTCTTCATTCTTCTGTCCGCATATAGTTAACACTAGATTGAACGACGTCAGGCCCATAGCTCCCGTTAATGCACTTGCTAAGGAATCCGCATCAAGAGGTCCCAGTTAAGGCAGGGGTAGAGGCCGTGAAAGAGTAGCATCTACTAGGGATGAAACATCAGTTGAGAATGCTCCCAAAAATGAGGCACCTTCTGTGCACCATGAAGAGGTAGATGAGAATGT
Source organism: Solanum chiquidenum (assembly GCA_029582725.1). Taxonomy (NCBI): domain Eukaryota; kingdom Viridiplantae; phylum Streptophyta; class Magnoliopsida; order Solanales; family Solanaceae; genus Solanum; species Solanum chiquidenum. The sequence continues at coordinate 17,497 of JAJOOS010005620.1, forward strand.
TGAGGTTGAGAATAAAGATGATATTGGACAAAAGGAAGAGGTGCAAGCTGAGTCTACAGGTATTCCCCATCTAGACCCAGTGTTAGCTCAACATATTATGTCATTTTTGAAAGGATTGGTTGGTCCTGGAGTGTTTTCTCTGTTCAAGAAACTCAGGCGGGCCCATCCCCTATTGCTAGCACTACCCCCAAAGTGGGTGGAACTGTAGGTAATGATGTCTTCTATCGTCCTTTGTTGGGTCCTGTTATGAATGGTAATGAGCATGAGATGTTGACCAAGTTCTTGAAATTGAAACCCCTTGTGTTCCATGGTTCTGAGAGTGAGGACGCCTATGAGTTCATTCTAGATTGTTACGAGAGGCTTCATAAGTTGGGAATTGTCCATCAGCATGACGTATAATTTGTGACTTTTCAATTTCAGGGCGAGGCTAAGCAGTGGTAGAGAGCTTATATGGAATTCAGATCTTCAACTTTACCCCCACTCACTTGGACACAATTTCATGCTCTGTTTCTGGAATAGTATGTGCCTCGACCTTGAGAAATCTTAAGAAGGATGAGTTCATGGCTTTGGAGCAAGGTGGTATGACTGGATGCTTATGAGGCCAAGTTCCATGCTTTGTCTAGATATGCTACGCAATTGGTGACTACTGAGGAAGATAGGATTCGTCTATTTGTTAAGGGATTAAATTTTGAGTTACAGGTATTGTCTGTGCACATAACTTTTGCAGAAAAAGTTTTAATGAAGTAACAGACTTTGTGAAGAAAATGGAGGGGGTGATGCGAGGCGGTTATGCTAAGGCATTGGCTAAGAAAGCCAATAATTCAGATAACTTTCAAGGTTCCTACTCCAGAGGTTCAGGTAGGCCAACACTTGCAGCTTGGCCAATTCAGTCCTCTATGCGCGCTTCTACACAGAATTACTCGGGAACTCCACCTCAAAATTTGATTCAGGATAGTAGGGAGCCGTACCTTCGACGGGAAGCATGCCATCTTTTGATCACACTTGTTATAACTGTGGAGAACCTGTACATATGAGGAGAGATTATCACCACCCGCGCATGTTGGATTCCGCACAACAACAATTTAGAGTAGTGGTACCCATGAGAAATGGTAATAATGGTCGAGGACGTCCACAAGGTGGGCGAGAAAGTAATCAGCTAGGCCGTGGAGGTCGGGGTAATGGTAGTGCAGGCAGTGATGTAGTGCAGCCAGGCAGGGAAGTTGCCCGTCAAGATGACAGGGCTCAGTGTTATGCCTTTTCGGGCAAGACTGAGGCAGAGACGTCTGATATAGTGATTACATGTACTATTTTTGTCTGTGACCGGATGACTAATGTGTTACTTGATCTGGTTTCTACTTATTCTTATTTATCCATGCGATTTGCCTCAGAATTTGATATGATTTGTGATATACTTGATGCCCCGATTCATGTTTCTACCCAGTTGGAGATTCTGTCATAGTCACCCATGTTTATCGTGCTTGTCCTATCTTGTTTATCGATTTTCAGACTTGGGTTGATTTAGTGATTTTGGATATAACTGACTTTGATAGAATCTTAAGCATGACTTGGTTGTCCCCCTACTATGTTGTGCTTAATTGTAATACTAAGTCTGTAACTCTAGAAATTCTGGGAAGGGAAAAGATAAAGTAGGAAGGGGTGTACAGGCCTAAGCAAGCTAAGATCATATCCTCTATTCGAGCTAGGAAACTGGTAGGGCAGGGTTGTTTAGCTTATTTGTCTCATATTCGGGATGTTGAGGTTGAGTCTCCCTCTATTAAGTCTATATATGTGGTGTCAGAATTTAGAGAAGTGTTCCCTATTGATTTTCCTGGTATGCCTCCAGATAGAGATATAGATTTATGCATTGATTTGAAACCTGGTACCCACCCCATTTCTATTCCTCTATATCGTATAGCCCCGACAGAATTAAGAGAACTTAAGGCTTAAATCCAAGAGCTTCTTGATAAAGGATTTATCCGTCCTAGTTCTTCCTCGTGGGGTACCTAGTTTTGTTTGTTAAGAAAAAGGATGGTGGTATGAGAATGTGTATAGACTATTGACAATTGAATAGGGTCACCATTCAAAACAAGTATCCACTGCCTCAGATAGATGATCTTTTTGACCAATTGCAAGGTGCATTAGTCTTCTCTAAAATTGATCTAAGGTCTGATTACCATCAATTAAAAATTTGGTCTGAGGAAGTGCCCAAGACGATGGTTTGACCCGCTATGGGCACTACGAGTTTCTAGTGATGTCGTTCGGGTTGACAAATGCACCCGCAACTTTCATGGGTTTAATGAATGATGTGTTCAAACCTTACATGGATTCGTTTGTGATAGTATTAATTGATGACATTCTGGTTTACTCAAAAAGTGAGGAAAAGCATGCCCACCATCTCCGTATTGATCTAGGTATTCTCGGGAACCAAAAGGTGTGTGCGAAATTTTCTAAGTGTGAATTTTGGTTGACTTCAGTTGCCTTTTTTGGGACATGTAGTTTCAAAATAAGAGGTAATGATAGATCCCCAAAAGATTTAGGCGGCTAAAAATCGGGTTCGACTAAGTTCTGTGACTGAAATTAGGAGTTTTATGGGGCTCGCTAGTTACTATCGCCGTTTGTGAAAAACTTTGCTTCTATTGCCACACATCTGACAAATTTGACCAAAAAAGAGGTACCTTTTAAATGGACTAAAAAATACTAGGAGAGATTCCAAAAGCTCAAGATCCTTTTGACCACAACACCTATTCTAGCACTACCGGTGGAAGGTAAGGATTTTACAGTTTACTGTAATGCTTCACATTTGGGTTTGGATGTTGTGTTAATGCATGACAATAATAGAATAGCTTATGCATCGCGAAAATTTAAGGTGCATGAGAGGAACTATCCAACACATGATTTAGAGTTGGCAGCGGTAGTATTTGCTCTTAAGATCTGGTGACATTATCTTTATGGTGTTAAGTGTGAAGTATTTACTGATCATCGCAGTCTAAAACATGTGTTCACTCAAAAAGATCTGAATTTGAGACAGAGAAGGTGGATGGAGTTACTCAAGGATTATGATGTGACCATCTAATACCATCCGGGTAAAGCTATTGTAGTGGCGGATGCATTAAGTCGAAAAATGGTGAGTATGTGTAGTTTGACTTGCTTAAGTGTATCTAAGCGACCCTTGGATAAGGAAATGCAAACCTTGGAGTCTAAATTCATGCGGTTGGGCATTGATTTTAATGTTTCAAGGACACTTCATCCAATTCTAAGTGTCAACGATCGCTAGTCAGTATAATAACCCAACTAAATAAGTTGGGGTTGAATCCCACAGGGAGTGGTACATGTTTAAGATTCAAGAGTAAAGTACGAATATGTTCAAGTCAATCATAGGAATAGACATTATCGAATAAAAACATAATTCAAATTAGGAGGTGACAGGAATGTCAAATAACATGGGGGTTTTGATTGTAATTATCAACTACAACAACAACAAATAACAAGGAACAATAATAATGAGATGGCTTCTTGGGATGTGATTCGATTATAGGCTAATATAGACAAATGGGTAATTGCAACTATTAGTAAATAGCTGTAAATCAGTGACTAAGCTAGACTTTAGTGGGGATAAACTTTCTCTCGAAGAATTTACCCCGAATAGAGTTGGTTTCTGTCGAACATCAACAAGCAAGCACATAAGAACAACCTATGTTTTAGTCCATTATCTCTCTCGAGTTGAATGTGTCGAAAAAGATTTAGGATTCACTCTCTCAAGCTGAACCCATGACAACCCAATACCCACAAATCATCAATTTAGTAATCTTGGTTTTAAAACTTCTTTCTCGAGCAAGCCAAAAACACGAAGGTAGAACTACATTTGCAACTACAATCCTTTAGTTTGAATCACAATTACTGAATGAAATCACTTCTAAACAGCATTTAAACTAACAATTAGAAATACCCACAAGCTAAATCAACCCATAATCACATAATCACACCCCAAGAATTAGGGTTTTAGCTAGACATCATAAAAAAATAGAATTCGTTACCAAATTGTGTTCTTTTCCTTTCTCCTTTTCTTTTCTCTTCTCTAAAATCCTAACTCAAATTCTCCAAAGCGTAAACATACCAAGTTTAGTTTAGACCCCTAAGTAATTACCATAAACGAATTAAAATAAAAGGGTAAGGAAAAGACCAAACTACCCTTCTAAAATCCGATTTTAGACTTTCCTTATTCCAACAACCCAACTTCTAAAGAGCATAATTTATTCATACGAACTCGGAATAGCGCAAACTCGGTGGCGTTGGAAAGATAATTCCAAGAGATTTCCTACCATATCTGGAAGTACCCCTAACTCATCTTGAGCTAGAAGTTATGGCCGTTTGAAGTTGACCAAAACTCAATTTATTTCAACTTAACAAATTTCCAGATTTTCATTCTTTCCAAAAATGACTATTTTCAATTCTTAGCTTCTTCCTAGTTATTTCAAATTGTGATATGTTAAAATATCTCGAACTTGGGAACATTCATCCTCGAATGATATTACTCTTACTAGGCTAAGGGTGTAACATCATGTTCAAACACCCAACAAGCAAATGCAAACAAGCAACATGCTCACTCATAATTTAAAGAGTACTAAGAAGAGAATTAGTACCTTGGTATACATTTTCTCCGGATTCAAAGAGATGTGGATATCTCTTTTTCATATCCTCTTCAGCTTCCCAAGTAACTTCCTCAACAAATAGATTTTTCCAAAGGACTTTGATTGATGCTACTTCCTTAGTTCTCAACTTGCGAACTTGGCGATCTAGAATCTGAACAAGAATCTCCTCATAAGATAAGCTATCCTTGATCTCAATATTTTTAGTTGGTACGATCAATGAAGGATCGTCCATGCACTTCTTCAACATAGAGATGTGAAACACTGGATGAACCGCGGCTAACTCTTGTGGTAGCTCCAACTCATAAGCTATATTGCCAATCCTTTTGGATATTTGATAAGGTCCAATATGCCGGAGACTAAGTTTACCCTTCGTACCAAACCTCATAACACCCTTCATGGGTGAAACTTTTAGAAAGCTAGAATCATGCGGATTGGTGTGTTGACGTCCACATCTAAATCTTCAGGAAGCTAGGAAGTATTCTAGGAAACTGTTCCACTCATTCTCTCCTTTTGTGCAAAGTGTCGCTTATGGTATGAGTTGAGTCCAATTGGTATCTCCCGATTTCAATTGGTATCTCGATGAAGTGAACCAAACATCATGTTCTTGATTGAAGGAACACAAGTAAGGTAAATTGGAACTGGGAGGTTCCAATTGGTATCTGGCCTTAAAGATGATATAAATTCATGGATGATTGATGAGTCCTCAAATTGGACTTATTTAGGGCCTTATTTTAATAGAATTAGTGTCCTCAAATGCCTCTTTTATCCCAATATCTGATAAAAACTCTTAAGTTTCAAGTATTTGAAGATTTAACGAAAACATGGACACTATGTCGCAAAAAGAAACAAAAAGGTTGAAAAGAATGAAGAAATGGATGCTTGAGCATTGCCAAGTACACTAGGTGAATCGCCAAAGAGCCTTACTTCGCCTTTTGTTCCAGTGTGTTGAGCCCTGAAGGAAGATAATCAAATCGGCGGTGAAAAAGAGCAGTCGATGTGTCACCGAACAGTTTCGTGAAACAGTTCTATACCGCCCAATACAGGACGCAAAGATTATGTAGGCAAGCAAGAAATGCGATGAACCAGAAGATGGGTGAATCGTCGAGTTGATTGGTGATTCTCACTAATCTCGCCGAACGATCCGCAACAACATTAATTCTGAAAACTATAAATACAAGTTTAATTTGTTATTTTTGTGAGTCGAACATTATTACTAGTTTTTACTCTAGAATATTAGTTTTTCATGTTTTACTCTCAAGTTTGTAAGGGTTTTTGAAGACTTGAAGAAGGAATGTATTCATCTTCCGCAAATTGGAAGTGGGTCTCCTTGGTTCTTCTTTGTTTGCTCAAATCAAGACTTATTTCTCTATACCCATTTGTTTTCAACATCATTGAAGGTATAATTTTATATTTCTTGATGTGTGGCTAAAAACTCCCATTCTTGGGGTGTGATTTAGCAAATATGAGTTAAGATTGTTGTTGGGTCTTGCTTGTTGGTAGATTAAATATAGTTTAATGGTGATTTAACCGAGTGGTTGTGGTTTAATTGAATGGGTTTGTAGTTGCAAATACAAAACCACCTATGTGTTTTCGATTTACTCGAGAGAGAGGTCATTAAACAAAGACTAGACTGATGGCCTAAGGAGTGCGTCGACATAAGGTTCAGCCCGAGAGGGTGAGCCCTAGTCCCATATCCTAACACTCAGCTCGAGAGAGTGAGTGAGGTCAAGAGTAGGATGGTCTTTATGCGGTAAGTAGGTGTCCAAGAGGAACCCATTTGAAACGGGGTAAGTTGCTCGAGAGAGAACTTATTTTCATTTAAAGCTTAGCCTAGTCACTATTACTCTATAGATTTTCTATCAAAACCTTGTACCCAATAATTTAGATTAATTTGTATTGCGGTCACACCCCAATAATATCCCATCATACTTGATATTCCTTGCATTTTACTGTTTTTATTTGATATTGTGACAAAACCTCCAAATTGATAGTTGACACTTTTTTGTTCCCCATTGATTTATAATGGTTTTACTCGATAATCTCTTTAGCTATGACTAATTAGAATAAAATTCTAGTTGGCTATGTATTCTCAAAACCGCTCCTTTGGGACACGACCCCAACCCTCGGTTGGGTTACTATATTATCGACGATCGTAGACACTCGAACAGTAGTTAGTGTTATTGGTCACGATAAGCATCAAAATGGAGCCGCTGCCGGGGAGTGGTGTTATTTGAGAAAATGTAGTTAAGTAGCATTTTCATTCTTTTTAGTTGTAGTTGCTAAGTTTACTTTTAGTTTTGTTTTTCTTTAATTTGTTGTTTTAGGAGAACATGGCGGTGCAAAGTAGTGGCAAGCTAGCCGAAACGAATCAAGAAGTCGAGGGTGACTTCGAGTTAACTGCACTGGTAACTCAGATGAACAAATTAACCACCAAGATATCTGAGGTGGAAATCTAGTGCAAACAAAAAGGGTGGTGCACAACCCCTTTTGAGCAAACACGTTTTATTGATGATGAAAGTAAACGTGTTGAAAACACGCTTCTGAACATTCTCCAAAATCTTCACGAGCAAGATAGAATCATCGAATGGATGAAGGAGAATGTCGAAGTGTTAAATCAGATGGTTGGCTCCCACTCCAGATCCATCCACCTAATTGTGACACTCATTGGGGATGTGTTGCCTCATTCCGACCCAACTAAGAGAAGGGGGACTCCTAGTGGGTCAACCTCAAAAATTGGAACATGAATAAGGACTCGCGTCATGCCATGACGTAACATAAGGCGCTTTATGGGAGGCAACCCAAGGTCTTTAATGTTTAGGATCTCACTTTTATAAATAATGGTGTGTTAATGTTGCAGGTTAAAATGAGGAAAGTGTGGAAAACTTCAGGTTGGCGAGCAGATGTTCCATTCAGTTCATCGCTAAACAGGTCGACGAGCCCGACTGAATCCACCATTTGTCTTAACGCAAGTGCATTGCAGAGCCTGTAAAACTCGGTGAACTCGAAAAACAGCTTGGTGCATCGCCAACTTGTTCGGCGATCTCGACGCAGAACGTCGATTTCATCCCCAGAAAATTGATGATTTTGTAGAAAAGGCGGGATAAATGACCACTCGACGTATTGCTGAGTGGGTCGGTGAGTGCGACTACCGTCGCTGAATGGGCAAGAACTGAACTGTTATATAAAGGCCAAAGGTCACAAATTTTTGAATTTCTCATTTTCCCTTATTTCAAACTTCTCAAAATCACACCAAAGGTATTGTTTTCTAGATTTTCGCTTGCCATTAGTGTTGTAGATGATAATTAGTGCTTGGGATTGGATTTCTTTGCTTCCTAGCATTTCAAATCCAATTTGATTGGTATAAAAGGTTAGTCCCTAAAACCCCAAATTTATTTTTGAAAGTTTTTGCACTCATTTGAAATTGTAGTATCAGGATGACGTGTGTTGGGCCTCTCTGATAGAAATAGGTTTTTGTGGTGCTATTTTCAATTCGAAACCTTTGCCTGAAATGTTTTAATATTCGAATGCCTTAGTGTTTGTGTTTTGATTTGAATGAACTTGAAATGGGTGTTGCGTACTCGTTGTTAGGTTGGTTGGGTGAAGTCTAAGTCGCCCACATTGTGTAAAATAATGAAAATTGCTCAATGAAAGAATGGGTGACAACATTCTTAAGGGAAATCGTAGTTAAATGGCAAAATTTTGGCAAAACCGGAAGAAGTCTATTTATTTCGGGGTGATGGGAAGTATGGGTCTTAAGCGAATTTCGTGTATGCATGCTTTGATATTGTTTTTGGAGATTGTATTTTGATTCTAAAAAGTGGGTTGAAAAATAGGCACGTTTAGTCATTCGGCGAGTTGGGTCGAGCTCGCCAAATGACTCAGCGGTTCGTCTACTGGTCTTAGACCACCCTTAATTCAAGCCTCAAGTGTTGTGGGATCTGTAACTTTCAGCGAACACATTTGTGATCGCCGAAAGTAGTCGGCGACTCACCGATATGACTTCAGATCGCCCTTTTGCATGCCCCCTTGACCCCCGCTCACTGTATCTTTCGGCGGACAACTTCGTCTTCACCGTAAGTAGTTGGTGATTCGCCGAATAGACTTTTCCATCGCTAATTTGCCTAGATTTTAAGCTAAAACCTTCGGCGAGCTCGTCCTAGCTCGCCAAAGAGGTTTGGCGATTCGCCGAGTGGAATGGCGAAGCTTTCTGCTTAAGATTTTCTGTGTTTTTATTTGATTGTTCTTCTGACTAATCATAAAATTTTGCAAATATAACACTAACCAACTTAAACACGCAACCTCAAAAGAAGTCAACACCGGGCATTCACATAAATGAAGGAGCATCAAATCCTTCAAAGAGAAGAGAGGATGAACTCCCACGGGAAAAAGGTAAGAGGAAAAAATATATAGCACGAAAATAAGTCGTTGTTGAGGCCAAAGTTGAGTGGTTCGAGCCTGAAGATGATCAACTATTGGTTCAAAGACAGAGTAAGCTCCAAAGTAGACCTCAACCCTCAGCCAATAGGGTCTCATCAAGTACAACCACTTCTATCAGGAGCACATCAGCTTCAACCACTCCTGAACCAGCTCCATAGCCAGCACATGCACCTCCAGTTCCCCCTACACCTCTCATTGTGTCTCAACCTCGGATGCTTAACAGATCGAAGGGTGATGGGTTACGAACCATAATAGAAGAGAAGCTCTTGTCTATGAAGGGGTTGGAAGGCTAGTATACTGATGTTCTGAGCACGTTTTGCCACCACATGTTCGAGTAGTTTACAAGGCCTCGAGTCCCTTACATACCTTCTTGGGTCAGGGAGTTCTACACGGCCTATGGAAAGTTGGTGTCAAAGAACAAGAAGAAGGCAAGTGAGATCGGTCATGGTCAGAGGTCGGGATGTAGAGTGCCACATCGAGCATATCAACGATGTATTGGGAAGGCCGCTGCACTCTGTACTCCCCTACGAGGGACTGCCTATTGCTACATCTTTAGACGACCTGAAGGAGTGGTTGGTTTCTATGATTTCTGAGAATACCAACAGATGGATCGGGGTTGGAGCCCCGATTGAGAAGAGGGATCTGAACGTTGCTGCCAAATTTTGGTTTGGCTTCATCAGCAACACTATCATGCCATCCCAGAATAAGTTTTTATTGCGCCTTCCTAAGGCAGCTTGCCTTGGTTGTATCATGTCCAGGAGGAGTATCGATCTTGGGCTACTGCTGTCACAGGATATGGCTATGAGGGCCAAACAGAAGTTGACTTCCCTGCCATTTCCTGTTCTGGTCACTGAGTTGTGCCGACGTGCTGGAATAGTATAGAACACGACTAGGGACCTCGAGGTCACTCCTTCATCCTCCACTGAGATCCGGCGTATCGAGGCTGAGTACACACGCGAGGAGGCTGACAGAAGGAGAGCATCTCCAGCAGATACTACTCTAGAGGTCGATGTTGACATGCTACCTGCAGATGCATCTGCACCCACTCCAGCCTCTAGGACACCAGGTACATCAACTCCTTCATCTTCTTCACATGATCCAGGTGCTTCTTCCTCTGGCCAGCCGATCAGGATTACTCAGGGTATGATCCTGAAGATGGGGCGTTTGGCCCAATCGGCTAAGGCGAGGGCAACCAGACTGGAGAGATCAGTCCCAGGGATGATAGAGAGAGCTATAACTACTGCACTTGCCCCCTCTAGACCTCTGTTGATACCTTCACCGTGAGGGTTACATCTTGTGAGAGCAAACATAGGAGATCATCTGAGGTACCAGCTTTGAAAGACGATGTTGCAGTGTTGCGGAGGGACGTAGACTATCTGAAGTCTGTTGACTTCAATGAATTGATGAAGATCGCTGAGGATCATGATGCCCCTGGAGATATACAGATGAAATATGCAGTAGCTACAAATACAGATGCAACAACTGTAGATACAGATGCAGATACAGATGCAGAGATTGATGAAGAGTTGGCAGCAACACAGGAGGAGCAGAATATCTTTGGAAATTTGTCAGATCTGGTGGGGACAGTTGTGCAGTCGGTGATCCAGACATCGCCTGCTGAGACGTCCACAACATCTCCTACGAGACCTGACACTGTTGTTCTTGCTGAGGCTACTCTGGGCACTGATGCCCAATCACGGACTGCCGCTCAGAGTATCAATTCCCTGACAGGAGGAGAGGCTGCATAGACTGAACTTTTCTTTACCTCTCTCTTTGTCTCACTTTGATTATATTTTTGGATACTTTCATTATTTTCATTTGAGGACAAATACTTTTCTTTTTGTGGTGGGGTGAGGCTCACCTGTATGTTGTTTTGAATTTTATCTTGCGTATATATTTGGGTTGTTTCTGTTTTAAAGGTGTGTTTTAAAACTGCTTGTGCGATTGTTTGAACTTGTGGCTTCTTTTGATTTAATTGCAAAATAATTTTGACCCTTTCGAAAAAAATTTAATTTTTGGAAATTTTCGCCACCTTTTGTGTTGAAAGTGGTTGCTTTCTTGCAAATTTAATTCTCGATTTTGATCAATACTGATGACTTAAATAGTGCTCTCAATCGAATAAACATGAATGTGCGGCTATGACGAGACCAAATGAAGTTGCATAGACAATTTGTGAACTCTTTGCATCTCGTTGTGATTAGCCATGTATCAAATTAATTTTCTTGTGATGACCGTTGCACACTAGCGAAAGTGTGGAGTCTTGTTTTACGTTAATGTCGATGCCTAGTGTGATGAGCTTACTTTGAACCATGCATAAATACACCTAGAATATTCCCCGTTAGTCCGATTGATTAAGTAAGGCTTGCTCTTGAGATGATCTTAGGCAACTTTTAAAGAGTGTGAGCTAATTTGACATATACTTATTTTGTGACCTACCCTGTGAGCGTGTGAACCTCTCTTGAACACCCCTTGATCCTATCATTCTTTGGAAGAAACTTGATGAAACTTAGACCTTTCTTTATCCACTACCTATAATCCTCTTAATATGTGTTTAGTGAATAGCCAACTTAGGCCAAAAGCTTAAGTTGGGGTGTGGTGAAAAGGAAAGGGAAAGTCAAGAAGTGCAAGAAGAATTTCCTTAACCCATGGTGTTGCGAAAGAAATGGAAACCCTCTCTATATAAAAAAAACAAGAAAAAGAAAAGAAAAAGAATGAACAAGAAAGTTGTGGAATAAAAGTGCAAAAGAAATTGGGTTTCCAAGAAATCTATGGAAGTGAATAAAAGGATGACTTATAAGCACTAGAAGAAAAAATTGATGAATGAAGAGAAAAGGATGTGTTGACAGCACCACATTTCATGAGGATGAAAGTCACTGAGCCTAAATGACTAAACATGTGCACTCAACCCCGTTACAAGCCTTGTAAAGACCTCTTTGATCTTGAGTAAGCCGAAACGAAGGTTGATTGGAAAATGCGGGCAAACCTATGGGTGAAAGCATGCATTGTGAATATGGAATCATTCTTTGTGTGAGGGCATTTAGATATTATTGTTGAGCTTGAACTTGCATTTGAAGCAAGTATTGCGAGCATGAGAATCTTTTGTAATAGTGTGTCACAACTTGATCTTTGAGTACACAATTGATCTTTGTATGAGTAGTTTGAGTCTTGTTGTGTATGTTCATGATTGAGTCTTGTGTAGCACTGTTTGAGAAATCCTATTTGAACTGCTGAACTTTAGTTTTACTTTTAGTACAAGCAAAAGTTTAAGTTAGGGGTGTTGATGAGTCCTGAAATTGGACTCATTTAGGGCCTTATTTTAATAGAATTAGTGTCCTCAAATGCCTCTTTTATCCCAATACTTGATAAAAACTCTTAAGTTTTAGGTATTTGAAGATTAAAGGAAAGCATGGACACTATGTCGCAAAAAGGAACAAAAAGGTTGAAAAGAGTGAAGTAATGGATGCATGAGTATCTCCAAGTCCACTTGGCGAATCTTCAAAGAGCCTTACTTCACCTTTTTTTCCAGTGTGTTGAGCCCTGAAGGAAGAGGATCAAATCGGAGATGAAAAGGAGCAGTCGGCGTGTCGCCAAATAGTTTCGCAAAGTAGTACTATACCGCCCAATGGTCCATGACGCAAAGATGTTGTAGGCAAGCAAGAAAGGCGATGAACTAGAAGATGGGCGAATCGTCGAGTTGATCGGCGATTCCCACTAACCTCGCCGAACGATTCACTGCAGCATTAATTCTGAAAACTATAAATACTAGTTTAATTTGTTATTTCTGAGAGTCGAACATTATTACTAGTTTTTACTCTAGAATATTAGTTTTTCATATTTTACTCTCAGGTTTGTAAGGGTTTTTGAAGACTTGAAGAGGAAGGGTTTCATCTTCCCCAAATTGGAAGTGGGTCTCCTTTATTCTTTTTTCTTTTCTCAAATCAAGACTTATTTCTCTATACCTATTTGATTTCAACATCATTGAAGGTATTATTTTATATTTCTTGATGTGTGGCTAAAAACCCCCCATTCTTGGGGTGTGATTTAACAAATATGAGTTAAGATTGTTGTTGGGTCTTGCTTGTTGGTAGATTAAATTTAGTTTAATGGTGATTTCACCTAGTAGTTGTGGTTTAATTTAATGGGTTTGTAGTTGCAAATACAAAACCACCCATGTGTTTTTGGCTTGCTCGAGAGAGGGGTCTCGAAACCAAGACCACTAGACTGATGGCCTAAGGATTGGGTCGACATGAGGTTCAGCCCGAGAGGGTGAGCCCTAGTCCCGTATCCTAACATTCAGCTCGAGATAGTGAGTGGGTAAGGCGTAGGCTAGTCTTCATGCGGCAAGTGGGTGTCCGAGAGGAACCCATTTGAAACGGGGTAAGTTGCTCGAGAGAGAACTTATTTCCATTTAAAGCTTAGCCTAGTCACTATTACTCTAAAGATTTTCTATCGAAAGCTTGTACCCAATAATTTAGATTAATTTGTATTGCGGTCACACCCCAATAATATCCCCTCATACTTGATTTTCTTTGCATTGTACTATTTTTATATGATATTGTGATAAAACCCCCAAATTGATAGTTGACACTTTTGTCTCCCCCATGGATTTATACTATTTTTACTCGTTAATCTCTTTATCTATGACTAATTAGAATAAAATACTAGTTGGCTACGTATTCTCAAAACTGCTCTCTTGGGACACGACCCCAACCCTCGGTTGAGTTACTATATTATCGACGATCGTAGACACTAGAATCGTAGTTAGTGTCATTGGTCACGATAAGCATCAATGATCGGTAATGATCATCCATGGAACGAACTAACTAATAATTTGGACTTGACTGTGCGTATCTTGGAAACTATGAATGTATGATTCTTGTTCTCTGAACTAGTTGTGAATATGAAGTGGTAATTGCTTGAATGTGATGAGGTGATTATGTGAACCATAAATGTTTGTCTTAACTTTGATATGTGCAATGTGTTGGCCTAGTTGATTGATGATGTGTGAGTTGTACATGCTTAAGTATCGTGAAAACTCGTAATAAAAAGAAGATATTGACTGGGTTCGATACGAGAGTTTAGGTAAAACCCCGAGGCAAATTGTGAGGCAGATCTGAACGTGTCTTGCACTTGTGTAATAATCGCATGAATGTCTGGGTGTATCCCTTGAGATGTGTGGGTTGTGGTGCTAAAATAACAGAATAAATATTGGTTCGTGTATCATGGCATTGATTTGGGGTAGACAATGATTTTTACTAGCTCGGAGAATTATCCTAAATATGTGTGGTGAAGCTGGGAACCTTGGAAAATTTTTAGGAAAACAAAAAGAACCCAGAAATTATTGGCATGGGTTCTGGTTCCATCTAAGCCGTTGGGGCGAGATTATTCCCGCCATATCGAGACCGCCAGAGTGGGATTCTTTCGCAAGAGCGGGACAGGGCTAGGCAGAACCTTAACACAGCCTCCCCTATTTTCCCCAGTTACAAATTATCAACCCCAAAGGGAATCTAGGCAAATCCTTGCAATCCTTCCAGTGTTCAGCAATCAAGTATAGATTATAAAACTTAGAAATTAATTATGAGTTGCGTAAAAACAACTAGAAAACTAGCATCCATGTGCTACATAAATTTAGGAAAAGCGAAAGATAAAAACAAATTAAGTTGTCTTAAAATTTACAAGCTAAAGGGGCGAAGAAGACGCAAATCAAGAACCCTCGGACTGGGTGGTGTCAATATCGGAGTCTAGATCCTCCGGAGGTACCAGACCGGTAGTTGCCTCGTCCATGAAGGTAAAGAGCTGGAAATCTCATTTCTCGACTCGGGGAAGCTCCTGACCAGGGGCAACGCAAGTGAATATGGTCCTCACGGTCTTCCATATCCGGACTAGCAGATGATCCTTCTCAAGATCCTTCCTTCTCTCCTGACGCAACTGGCGGAGGATCATCTCAACCTCTAAGGCAGTGTTGAGTGGGGCCGGAGTGAAGTCAGCATATGCACTCCCCAATCTCTCCCGAAAGGCATCCAAATCCTCCTCAACCCGTGCATCATAGTCTGAACCCGCGATCGCCTTATGCTGCTAGCCATGTCTGTTTGCCTCTTCTTTTCCCTAGAAGTAGAACCTGATCTGATAAAAAGAGAGTGAAGGAAGGATCCATAGAAAGTACCTCATCAGCGTCAAATAGTGGCTTCTCGCTCGCTTGCACAACATAGTAATAAGTCCCAATAGAAAGAAAGCCTTCTTATTGCCCCGAGAGAAAATCTTTCACTCCTAAATGATTTGTGCCCTCATATTTAGCTTTATACCCTGTATGACGAACGCCACTACCAAATCTCGGGGAAAGGTCAAGTCGGTTTGGTTACTCGACGGGTGGATCCTCCTAGTCACCAAGTGCAGCCACCTTTTAGGATCCGACGACCAATCAGTGCTAGTAATGCCCTCTGCAGTAGCCCAGTATACCTGATCCCGACGCGCAAGCTCAACCATGATGTCTCTCTGCCACTCCAAATTGATCTCCCTCATCTTGGCCTTGTACTCAACGTTCGAGATCTCCGGCACCTCTAGAGCCTCATTGATGGCAGTGGCATTCAGAGAAATGTCAACTCCTCTGATACGGATGACGGATTAAGAGTCGACCCATCGCACAGTAGGCATGATGGTGTAGAACTCCATAACCCAAGTAGAACATGCATCTAGGGGAGCCTTAGTTAGTGGAGCCCATCCGAACTCCATCAGGAGAACATAAAATGCAGGCGCCTTCTCCTTTAGCTTGTGCAGCACAAAACCTCTCTCGCAACAGAACCCCATGTTGCAGTTGTCATGATGCCTTTCCCGACTCGCGGCATCGGGAATCGGATGAAGGGTAAGTTATCTTCATTCTGACCTTCCCTTTAGAAAGCCTTCAATAAGTTAAATATAAGTTAGAACACGATAGGATAGCCGACTCAAGTTTAAGACAAGAAGAGAGAATTTTTTGTTTTAAGGGGCAGGCTATTGCCTGGCGTATCCCGCCATAGCGTCCATAATCCCATTTTGGCAGGATTATGAAGGCCTCCATAGCGGGATGAACCAGAGCGGCCTTTAGCTGGGATGAACACTAGGCGCAATAATGGCTCCCCTTCATCCCAAAACCTCTATTTTCGATAGAATTTCAGCAGATCAAAGTGGGAAAACTATCCTAGAACATAAATAAGTAATTATTTCAGCAAAATAACTCTAAAATGAGGCCTAAATTGGAGTTTTACACCTAGAGACCCTTCAACTTCCCTCACCCATTTTTGTACCAATTCGATTGTGTTTTTACAAAATCCTTACTCCAAGAATGTTGTGGAGACGTTGGGGACGTAAGGGAAGTACCTATGCTACATTTTTCTAACAAATCAAGCAACCTAGTTTATTTTCAATGAACTACCCGGAATATCTATACATATTTAATTTTGTATAACACAAAACTATTTTATTTACAAGCTTTTCTTTTTAGAAATTAACCTTTTTTTATTTGATAATAGGAGTACTAAACTGGCCCGACTTTTCGAAAAGTAAAGGGTGCATCTGTAGATTTGTTAAACTTTAGGGAAGGTATTTCTAACATCATAAAACTATATGGGAGGAAATATTAATTTATCCAAAATACATACATATATATATACCAAAACAATTTAGAATAAAAAATAAAAATCCTTAAACCCTACTGTACTGATTGCTGGCTTTTAGCTGATGGGCTGCTAGGGTTTATTGTTAGAA
>JAJOOS010005621.1:0-27643 GCA_029582725.1 Solanum chiquidenum
ATATATTTATCACCGCTAAAAACTGTTTTTATTCTAGTGCCTATTTTGCTAAGATCTTTTCAAGTAGTACTTCCTTATTAATGTAAAGGAGAGCTATTTTTAATCCAAGTGATCGAGTAATTAATTTCCTTTCAAGATACCAACGAAAAAAATAAATATTTTTCTAACACCATATTTATGTATACGTATTTTGTTTGACATAAATATCAATCCATGTGAAAGTGAGTGTCTCATTAGATTATCTTACAGTTCCAAAATAATCGTCAAACAACTTCGATGGACTAAAGTAAGCTAATCTAATAAATGAGCGAATTTATAATCAACTCAAACTTAAACGTATTGAGTTGATTATGATTTTATGAGCTAATTTTGTAAACTACCACTATTTTGAGTAAATATAGAGCCTTAAATGTGTCACACAATTTTTCCAAAATAATACTAATAATGGAGGGATACAGACATACAGTACTTCTGCTGCCTGCAGGCTACAAACAAGTTTGACTAATATATCACATCCACCTTTCTGTTATATATATTTAAATTTAGAACTTTTTTTTTACTTTAAACTTGTAGACTGTAGTATATATATGTGTATATTCACTGTAAAAATATTCGAAAGGCATATGTGAAGAAAGATAAAAAAATAAAAATAGGGCTTAGAATTGATTGAAATGACATGACCTCAATATGCAAATAAATAATCTTATTTAATTTGCATGGCATGGCCACTTCCAATCCAATTATTTGATGTCACATCTGAAACAATTATTACTGTTCCATCACACTGTTTTCTTCTCTTATAATGGAAAAAATGGAGATCCCTTAATAGTACTCCGTTCCAATTTATGTGACACTTTTCATTTTTTGAGAGTCAAACAGTTTAAATTTAACCGAGAATTTACGCATGAAATCTTCAATTTTTTTGAAATAAAATTTATATAGTTGTAAACTATGTAAAAAGTACTATAAGTCACTATAATTGATAATTCAAAATGTTTAAAAAATCTATGAAAAATTTACGGTCAAAGTTTGATTTGTTTGAATCTCGAAATCCGAAAAATGACACATAAAATGAGACGGAGGGAGTATTTCTGATTGACATGAATCATTTAATTTTACGGCTTCAAATTGTTTGATCTTTAATTTTTATATTTAAAAAACTAAGTTTTGTATAAATTTTTATAGGATGGTCTTTAATTTTCATCTTTCAAATTAGTGATTTTTACTCTTTATATATCCCTATTTCTCATTTAATAAAAATTTGTGGCCAAAGTATTCGTAAGTATAACCTAATTGGCGAACTTTAACTTTTGCCTTATTCAGCATAAGTTGTGTTATGTCATTCACAAGACAAAAGTTTAGAGCTTATCCGATAAAAGTTTAGAGAACTTTGCCTCTATCAACATAATTTCGTAAGAATGCCTTTAGAATTTTGTTTGCCGTGTGATTGTTGTTCTTTTTCAATAATAAGGATATTTTCGGTCATGTCTTTATTACTTATAGTGCTTAAGCGCAAAAAATAAAGAACATAATTTTAAGGAGTAAATATTAAAGATCACTCCAAAATAGAGCATATAATTCGTGCAAATGTCCAATTCTTCAAAAGCGAGAGGTATAACTTTATGAAATATTTTAATATAAATTTATGCCTCGTAAAATATTATTTACCTTGAAAATTAAAAATTAAAGATTAATCAAATAATGAGACAAAAGTGCAAATGACTCGACACGAATCTCAAACAGATCTGTGCACAATAGAAACAAATAAGAGAATTGACAAAATTTTATTTTTTTAAAAAAAACGTAATTCTACAGAAAAAATTCTACGTATAATAAATATTTAAATTTCGATATCAAGGAATGTCTTATCTGTCTCTCTAATAAAACAATGTATATCGATCACCACAAAGATTTTAAGTTTAATGTGAAGATATGCAATATATATATATGTAAATAATAGATAGAGATGAATTCAAAATTTAAATATTATGTGTTTTAAGTTTGAAAGTCTATTTTTGATTTATTAGTTTAAAATTTATTATTTAAACCTATTAAGTTAATTCTTAACATGTATATAAAATCTGAGCTCAAGTTACTAAGCTTAGATGAATTCATAATGTATTCATTATATTTGTCTTCTGATAATAGAAAAGATGTTATAGCTATGTTGCTCGAACTCTATAAAATTATTATCGCATTCATTTTGATTTCTCTAAAATATACTATTTTTAAAGAATTCAACACATATCGAGCAATGAGAGCCCGGCCAAATTATGTTTTGGTTACTCTCATTCGATTTTCATTTGTCAAACTGCAGTAGCTCTTCTTTAGTACTTACGTTGGAGACTTGATGTTATAGTCTTGAATTTTCACGTGCAATTAGGTGATTGAAAAGGATGGTATTAATTAATTAAACACACTTTATTTTTCCAAAAACTTCCAGCAGCCAAAGAAATAAAAACACTCAAAATCAAGTGTCATTTTCCTAGAGATTTTGGTACATTGGATCTAATTAATAACTATAACTAATAAAGCTTCATTATTATAACAAAAATAATTTTTAGCCGCAATAAATATACACATTAACAAAGAGTATTGATAAAGTATTTATCAACATTAGTTAATTGCCATTAAATTTAATGTCGATATAGGCTTTATGGACATCTATAAAAAATGCCAAATACATAATTAGCGACAATTAAGCTATTGCCGTTAATTAATTACCGCTAAAGATCATTTTTATATAATGCCTAAATGTACCTTATTAAAACATGTGACTATCTCATCTAACAAAATACACTCTTAATTATATTCTCAATTCTCAGCCTATATTTCTACAATAGAAATGAAATCTCCCCACATTTTTAGTGATCATCATCTCCTTTTTGGGGTTTCTCTTCCTAAGAAAATAAAATTTATCTTTAACTTAAAAGGATTATTTTATATTATGATAGGTAAAAAATAATTGGGTATGACAAAATCAAGATTCCTTGATACTGTCTACATAATTGGGCCAACTTGTCAATATTGTTATGTTCCCAATCTATGCATTTTGTCTTAATCTTAATCCAATTTTGACAGTGTTTGTTTATTTAATTTGGTTTATTAGGCTCTAATTATTTAATTTGGTTATTGTTCAACAGTTTAGCAAAAGCTCCTAGTACAATTTGTCTATTTTTAAGCTCATCGTTCATTGCCTTGCGAAGGTCGTTGCTTAGGACTAGTCGCACTCTTATATATAATTTTTGTTGTAGCTTATTTATCATGTTTCGTTTATTACTCTATTTTGTTGTTGTTGCTATTTTTTTTTATAGACTTTACATTATTTTCCTTATTTACTGCTATGCTTTTTTCGTTGTTTTCTTTTTGAGTTAATGCATTTAAATTGAGGGTCTTTCGAAAACAGTTTTTCTAACTCCACGAGGTAGTGATAAAATCTGCATACACTCTACCCTCCCCAGATCCCACAAAGTGAAATTTCACTGAATATGTTGTTTAAGCTCACCGTTCAAAACAGGTCGAAAAAAGAAAACTGTTTAGAGAACTAATTAATTTGTCATTTCAAATCCCACAAAATATTTATAAATAATGCACGTTTAATATGCCTAATTAATAAAGTTGTTCGAAAGTAGTTATATGCTGTCACTTACCTAAAACTCATTTATATTAATTAATTTTCATTACTGATAGGGATAGTTACTAATCCTCCTTGGATACCCTTCTTTTGTGACATAGTCAAACTCATAATCTAACTAGTTTAACTTCTTAATTACAAGTTTAAGTTCTTGCATTGATGGTGTAAAAAAGATTTAAATAATTAATAGGTAATTATAGAAACCTCTATGATAATATTACCTAATAGAGATGATCTGGCAAAAAATGATACCTAACTTAGGTCTAGGGCAAACAAAACTACATTAATATATATTATATTTTAAAAATATGCTATTATAAAATTTTAATTTGATGTGAAGATTACACATATATAGTTAGCAGAGTGAGAGAGCCTTAAGTTGTATCAAATGTTAATGTGACGCACTTTTTTTCTAAATACGTTCCAAAAAGAATTCTCATTTATCTTTAATGAGAAGGTTTTATTATGACTACGATACGTTTAATGTCACATATTTAAATTTTGGCATAAATATATATAAACAGACACTCAAATTTAGTTTCAGTTGATAAGTAAACTTTTCAATTTTAAGAGTACGCACATCAAAACACATTAACTTGATCTCAATTAACAACTAAACACTCTAACTCATTTTCATTGTGTTTCGTAGACACTCGACGCTAACAAGACACATAAATTTTAAAGGCATGTCTAGAAAATCATTTTGTAAATTGAAGTGTTCAATTATTACGATAAAGACGAGTTAATCCGTATATAGATTGTTACGAGTTCGTATTCTCTTGTGATTCAATTGGATCTTTCTATAAATTATAGTCTTACAATCCATCACTCTTTCTCTCATTAAAAAGAAAAGAAAATACCATTGTACCTCTATTTATTAAATCATATTTATTGGCATACATTGTAAGCCTTCTATTTATGGTTACTTTATTCTTCTTATTGGCTCAACACATCAACTATTTACTTACTTATTTCAGCAAAATAATTGTCTATTTAATTACTTGCAGAACTAAAATAATTATCCTGGATTGTCACCCTTAAGTTTGGCTAAAAGGAATATTTAATTAATTTTCCAAGATGATAAGACTTATGATTAATTAATTAATTAGCTCCTAGCTAGCCTTAATTAGGATACCATATATATTATAGAACTCTAATGCTGCAATACTCATTTCATGCCCAAAATCACGCACCTTTTTTTTTTTAATTTTATTTTATTTATTGGCACCTTATTTATTTATCTTTTGGCACTTTATAATTATTTAAACCATGATACTATATGATAACAGTAATAAAATTGTTTGTTAGAGTTTGTCTGCTTGTGGTTGACTTGTTTGGCTAATTTATCAAGATTCTTTTTTCTTAAAAAATAAATAAATTAGAAGGGTAAAGAAAATAATATATCCTTCCACTCTACCTCCTTAATTCTCTTTTATTTTTTATTTTTTATTTTTTATAGAAAATGAGAACAAATTGAATCATATAGTAGGCTTTGAAGATGATAGAAAACACACACAAAAAAAGAAGCAAAACACAGTCAGAAATAGAGAAAATAACAAAAAACATATGGTCCCTTGTCTTGGGTATATATAATAGATTTAAAATGGATACTTAAATATCACTTACACAGTTTTAGTACTTTATATTTATTGAAAGTGAGTATTTTGATAGCACAGTCAGATATTTATCAAACTCTGGTTGTTGGAATTGAAAAAAATTGTGAAAAATAGAAAAAATTTAATAGGAATTTACATTATGAAGTACAAGTTCCATAGTTTAGGTTATTTTTTGGTCTATTTCAAGAGTCTAGTGCTACTTCTGTTATTTTGGTCTATTTATTTTTGTGTATGGTTAGTTTCTTATGTTGCAATTTTTTTTTTAATTTTGATGAAAATTTCTGGTGTTTGTGATAAAAAATAATTCCACAATTTCGATTTAGTTTTTATAACCAGAGTTGAGTAGGCACCAAAAATCAAAGTACTCATTTTTGATAAATTTAAAGAATCAAAACTACTCAATTGATACTTAAGAGATCGTTTTGAACTTACTATCAAATATAACAAATCATTTTTTGCCATTTTCTCATCAGATGAACCAGGAAACGATAATTGAGGAACGAAAAACAAAGATAAAATATTTAAGAAAACAACTACATAATCATTAATTTTCTCCTTTACAGAGGATTTAAATTATATATATTAACCATATACATTTATTTCACACTATTAATATATTTTTGTGAAAACAACTTATATTATTAACCATTTTGTACTCATAGTTATGAATGTGACCTTTGACCAGTTAAGGAGGACATCTTCTTCTGCATCTCTCTTAATTTAGAAATATTTATACTTGACTTTATTTCTTAATTAGAGAAAATTAAAAATCCCCAAACCACAATTTTTTTTTATTTTTATTTTATAAAAAAATTGGGTGTATGGGAATAGGAAATGGGGAGGGGATTACGTGGACAATCGAACCCTCACCAATAAAGTGAGAGTTCAGGTAGCTAACCAAAGAGCTATTAAGATTTCCCAAAACAACAATATAACACTGATCGAAAATATTATTTTTTCTGGCAAACTAGAAGTCCAGTAGCTAGCAGTACTTGTTAGCTCTGTCTAAATGACAAATGAAAGCCAGAAATTGCTTGTGACTTTGTGTACTAAAAAGCTTAATAAATTCCAAAAAGTTATATGGACCACAAAGTAAGTTTTTTAAGACAACATTTACATAAGAAGCTGTTCTTTTGTCCATTCACTTTCTCCAAACACAATAAATATTTTTTCTACATAATTTAATCAAACAGCCAATTAAAAATAATAATCAAGAATCCATATAACATTTCCCAATATGATTCAAAAAAACATTCACTGAAACGAGGAGAAAAACATTCTTTTACTAGAATATTTTTATTTTTTTACAATATAAGGCGTTAAAAATATTACATGCATCGAGACACTAATAATATTAACGTACCACGCTTTACTTGGTTTCTTATAAATTTTGATTTTGATTTTTCCAACTTTGTCTTCTTAGAAGAAAACATGTCCAACTTTGTCACACCAAAAACAAAACTTTTCAAAAAAATACACAACTAAATCTAACTTTCAATACATATTTAGAAAGTTAAAAAAAAAGAAGTAAAAAAAGAAAAAAAAGTTAACCCAACGATGATTTGATACAGGAACGGAGCTAGAATTCCAGTTACAGCTTCAGCATAACCCTATAGAGTAGCTTTGGACAGGGACGAAGTTAGAGTTTCAGTTACACCTTCAACCGAACCCTATAGTAATTAGTAGCTTAGGATCAATATCTAGAGTACTCTTCTGTTAAGAAATCCACTTAATATGTATAAATAATTTATCGAGAATCTAATAAGCTCTGCATCTATCAAAATTCAGAATCTATAAACTCAAAACTCCAATTCAACTTCTGAATTTTGATATCACATCATTGTTGGGGCGATTCTCATGGATTAAAGTTGTTAGTTGATGCTTATTCTCCAGATACCATCATTTCTTCTTCTTCTCTTGAAAATACAAATCCACGACTTTTGATCATTCTGAATAACTCGTTGAATTTAGTCGATAGAATGATCATGCCCTAATAAATACATACATATCAAATCCATCAAACTTTTTTACAGTACGATAGTTGTCTGTTCACACGGCCTAGCTGTACCTTCCGTCTTTTTTTCCGAATCGTCTATAGACATAAGAGAAACAACAAGATCCGAAAACGCACCAATAATATACTTATGAGTATGTTTCGGGTTAAGATTTAAATAACACAACAAAAGTTCATGCAAAAATTCCCAATTTGCTTTCACGTTCGTTAACTCATGAGCTTCCACCATTTCTTGCATTGATCTTCGAAAATCCGAATACGGGTCAGGTGAATACGTTTGTACAGCAACGCCGACGGTGACAACTTCTTTGGGATTTTCCACCGGAAAATCGATTATGGAGTTGGAGTTACCGGGTGAAGAGAAGAAGAATCGTTGAGAAGCGAAGATATTTGAGAAATCTGGAATATTAGTGTAATCGGAATCTTCATTAGAAGTGAAAATGTAATTAGTGTTGTTATCTTCTTCTTCTGTAGTTGCGATGGAGGAATTAGTGAGTGATTTAGAAGTGGTAGCGGAATCAGAGCTGGGAATGTCGAAAACAGAGTTGAAATTTTTTATTTTTTTTTGCTCTGTTTTTTCTTCCTCTGTTTCTTCAAAAGGAAGAGAGAGAATTGTGGGAAGGCATTTGAAACTAGGGAGGCAATGGTAGAATTTTTTTTGTAGAATTCTTGGCATTTTGTTTTGCTGGTCAGATGTTGACGGCGATGGTGGTGGTGGCGCCGCCGTGGGCTGGGGAGGAGAGAGAGTAGGGGGTAGGTGATGGCAGAGAAAGAAGATTGATTGTGATTGAAGAGCACATGCATATATAAGTGCTTATATATGTTCAGGTGCTTGGCAAATATCTTCCACCTCTAATTCTAGTATTGAAAATCGAACTTGACCTAAATTATTAGTTTTGTGTTTGAATTATTGTCCATCTTAAAAATATATTTTTATTTAACTAATTAATCTTAGATATACTTTTGATCTGTCACATGACATTTCAAGTAGTATCAAACTCTTATAGGAGTATGAAGCTCTTAATAAAAAGTCGAGAGAAGTATCGAAAACACAACTAAACTTGACGAGAATTTATGGATATATTTCACTCATGTTGCGGGGTGTATTTAAGTTTAATTAGTGAATTAAGAGAATGTTTTTAAGACAATTAATAATTTGGAAATGAAACTAATAATTCGGAACAAATTTATAAGTGTTTTGTTATACTTCTTTCATTCTAAAATTGTGGGTTTATACAAGTAAAAGAGCAAAAAAACAAAAAAAGATGAAAACTCATTGTACTCGTTTGACAAAAGGGATAAAGAATGATTCATTTCGAAATTATTTTTAGAATCAATTTATCTTATTTATTATTGGAACAATAACTTTTTTTTGAAATTAATTATTCTGAATTGTAATGTTATTTTTATTCATATTGAAGATAAAATAAAAATATAAAAATAATTAATTTTGAAAGAACTTATTAGGATCAATTTATCTTATTTATTATCGAAACAATAACTTATTTTGAAATTAATTATTCTGAATTGTAATGTTATTTTTATTCATATTGAAGATAAAATAAAAATATTAAAATAATTAATTTAAAAGAACTTATTAGGATCAATTTATCTTATTTATTATTGAAACAATAACTTATTTTGAAATTAATTATTCTGAATTGTAATATTATTTTTATTTATATTGAAAATAAAATAAAAATATTAAAATAATTAATTTTAAAAGAACTTATTTTCAACCAAATGAGCGGTTAGAATTATTTCAAGTACCTTCCCTGCAGGCCTATTCTAAAATGATAGATTTGCATAAAAGATCAAACAAAATGGAAACTCTTAGAAAGGGGTTTAAAAAGGTAACTATTCATCAATTCATTATTGTATACATTATTATTCTATACTTTTTCATTTATGCATAGCACCGCTTTGAGATTATCATTTCATTAATGTTTGAGATGTTATTTGCAAATCAATGTCTCTTCTACTTTGTCTATTATTTCGATTATATGAGATAAGAAAATTTGTAGTTTGAAAAACTATATCACGTTAAGTGTTGATTTTCACCAGAGGTGGACCTAGTGTATGTGTTACGAGTTCACGTGAACCTAATAACTTGTATGTAGTGTTTAATTATATTATCGTAAAATCATTGTAGAGATCTACAAACTCTTAAAATTTGAATTCACCTTTAATTTTCACTCGTAATACATCAACTTTTTTTTTCCTTACAAGTAAAGTTCATATCCAAACACGATAACCTCAAAACATCTCAGAAAATTGTATAGATTCCACTCCAATCAAAGGTATAACCAAGCCAACTTAAAAAGGCACAAATTGAAATGGGAATCCTATTCTAAGCCTAGCTATTCTATTTGTCCATTTTAACTTTGTTCCAATGTGCATCAAACTTACTAAACGCCAACTTCATCACCGTGATTTTATAGATATGTTTCAATCAATAGGTCCACTAGATATATTTCATGTCATTCCTTCAAAAGCAACATTATGCTAGAAATTGTTTGTGGCCATAATATTTCGAACATTGTGGATTTTGGTATATAGTTGTGAATCTGTTTGTGATACATGTTCTTCTTAAAAGTTTACGTATGATGATGATAAATTGAACTTAAATGAAATATTATAGTCGATCTAACTTGTTTTGGATTGGAATATAGTAATAATTGTTGTTTTGGTTCATAAGTTTATCAAAATAGTGTATCGTTAGGTGTACATCTTAGATGGAAATGAATACCAACAAAAGGATATGTGAAATGAATGATCCACACTTAAAAGACCTCCTAAAACAAAAATAGGAAAAAGGATAATATAAAGGAGAGACTATCTAACTACACAAGCATTTCTATCATATATACTAATCTATTCTATAGTTTGAAATAATTATATATTGTCTCACTAATTAATAATTTTGCACTAAATTTCAAGTCAGATACACCACTCCTTCAAATTCATTTTTTGATACTAGATATTTGTATCCTTGATACCAGATACATTATGAAATACAGATACATAGGAAGAGAAGCAAGCGAGAGAGTAACATGTTTCTTTGAGAATAGATATATGTATCTTTGATACCAAATACATTCTGAAATACTGATACATAGAGAGAGACGAGTGAGAGAGTCAATATATCCCAAATACATGCGAATCACACTCAAATACAATGTATCTAAAACAAATTACACCTAACAACCTATAGTACTCATAAAAATACATTAGGATAAAGTGAAGCATAGTATCTGAAAGTGGATTTGATGTACGGGCTAGCCCACTAGATTGGCCCATATGATCTGCTGGGGCAAGGACAACTTTAACTTTTAGCCCATTATTCTATTTAGGTGCCAGTGCTTTAGTTGTTGTAGTTACTAGTTATCTTGCACCTAGCTAGGTATAGCTTTTAGCCCATATTATTATTGATTTGAGGTTTAACTAATAACTTGCATACATGTATATCATCCTAAAATTCAATAAATAGACTAACTAAATTTAGCTTACTTTGTTATTCACATCATCACATGCATTGTCTTTAGGGATGGCAACAGGATGCGACGAGTCATCCAAATTAAAAGATATCTATACAAACTTTTTTTAATATAAATTTAAATTTGTTGTCCCTGATTAGTTGTCCACTTTATTATAAATAGTTGCCTCAAAATACGTTATCAATTTATAAAATTAAAATGAAATTAGTTAAATTTTACCCATTTTACCACTGTAAGTAATTACAAGTGTAAACAAATTTGTAAAAATCTCAAAAAAATAAATTTAAAGGGTAAATCAGTAACTTGTCCTAATTTATGATCTCTTAATAAACATGTAAAGGAAAAAGTGAAGAGTTCGGCATCAAAACGGACACTTTTTGAACCCTAAACACCAAAAGGAAAAAGTGAAGAGTCCATTTTGGTGTGTCTTTAGAGAGGTCCCTTTTAATGTTTGGGTTCAAAAGTGTCCATTTTGATGCTGAATTCAAAAGTGAACAACCAATACAAAAAAGAGGGAGTATCTAATAACGTAAAATTGAAATACGAAGGAAGTGCAGGATATAGCATGCAATGGAAAAATAACAAGGTATCCATCATTTACATGAATTCCTTTTCCATTCGCTCAGGAAAATTCCAAGTTAGAAATTTGTGTATATTAGTATTATCCACTAAGATTATACTAAGTATGCTATATTTATTAATTGTTGTATTGAGTTTTAGCGTTATAAAATAGCAAAAATATACATGAAAAAGAAAAAAAGCACGTGGAGAAAAATCTTCTAAGGTGGGTACAAGTTTCATCTGAACATAGGTTATTTTCTTAAAAACACGTATAATAAGTCAATTGAAACGGACTTGTAAGTGAGTTTAATAAACCAAACTCAATAAGTCTGGTGAGTGTCAACAAGGTGCATTTAGTGGTAAAAGAAATACACGCAAGAGAATGGTGTTGATCAAGTATATTTACAAGTAAACAAATAGCTCGTGACAATATGCACAAATTAAGGCGTAGTGGATTAGGTCTCAACATCAAAACCCTATGCCTACGAAAGCAGAGGTTTGTGGGTTGAACTTGTCACGCGAAATTTTCTTAGTGTGATTTAATTACCTTTTCTATGTTTTTTGTAAGCTACCGTAGTCTATACTAGCTAGGTGTGCGAAAATTGAACTGATCGATAAATTGAATCGAACCGAAAAGTGTTATTGATTTATTGTTATTTTATTGGATTAACGGTTTTATAAAAAAAATTATTGGGTTATCAATTTGGTATTGATTTTTAATATTAGGTTATTGGGTAAACTGATAACCCATTAAGACTAGTAATTTACTACATTTACTTGTACATAAATATTATATATTAATCTCAATACCTTATTAATTACTATCTTTATGCTTTAGCTTTCAATTCACACTTCAAAATGACTTTTAGTTCACAACTTCACATTATACAAAACGTCAAAATCTAAAGTAAGAACCTTATTCTTCTTAATTTCTCTTTGTGTTACACTTGTATAGTTTTTTCATTACATTATTGTGTTGTCGCGTCAAATTTATTAGAGAAGTGATCATATATTTATTTTATAAGTATTTTCTTATTGGTTAAATTGAAAACCGAACCGTTAATGATCAAAATCGATAGAAAATCTCTTATTGGTTTGGTTATTGATTTAACATATTTAAAAATTGAAAACCGATAAATCAAACTGATTATATATAAAATCGAACTGAACCGACTGATGCAGACCTAATCTACACAAAAGGTGGGTTTACCCTAAGCCCACTTAACGGCAAGTGTTGCGGGTTCCCTTATCGTTAAAAAAAGCGTAGTAATTAGATTAAACTATTGACCATACACATTTATTTTCCCATAAGTTACTACATACTCCGGATCATACTCATTTTTGCCTTCATTAATATGTATTGACGAGGTAATTTTTTGAAAAATCCACCTAAAGTATAATATTTTTTTTTTTAGTTTTACACAAGTATTAAGAATTTGAGTTTTTTTATCATCAAAATAATAAATTTAAATTAGCCGTTCAAAGTAGTAAAAAAAAATATGTATGAGAAGACTTAAATATACTTCTTACATAATTTTTTTAAAATAAAAAAACAAATTATCTTTTTTAACTTTCTTTATATGAAATATATTGTTTTAATATGACAAAAAATACAGAATAACCATAATTCATATGGTTTAGGGTTTCACGTACGTACACAAGTATGTCGTTGCCGTGTGGATCGTGTGGATGCGGAAGGGACATATTTGTAATGTACTGTGTTTTCTTTTTCGAAATTGGAGTATTACTGCTGGAATTGAATTAAGATCATGTGTTTCTAGCTAGGAGATGGTATTGAATATTGCAATTGAGTTCCCTGCCTTAGCTTAGAACACAAGTTAGTGATCAATTGATCGATAGTGTTTAACACAGTGTAGGGTGGATTATATATAGATCCTATTTTCATATATCACATTGTGTATAATGTGTATACTCTGTCAAATGCAAGACAAATTGCTTGGTTGTATGTGTTCTAGTGATCTCTTATCGTTCTCTTTGTCGTTGATTTATCATGACCACCTTTTTTCCCTCTCTCCCTTCTTTTGCTGTTCTCACATCAGTGTGTCTGGATGAACATTGACAGTTTTTCTTGATTTTAACATGTAGGATGGGCATGGAATTGAAGTTAATACTCTTATTCTATGTTGAAAGTTTCCTGTGCTTGCTTTTCATAGTATGTTTTGCATTTTTGCCTTATTAAAACTCTAAACCTAACGACTTCTCTGCACACACGTATAAATGTGCATGCATTATTAATTTCACATTCTATTGTGGTACAAGTTTTCAATTGTTGAATTTGTCATTATATTTTACCCTTCTTGTTAGATCAGTCATAAGTCAAATGCTGAATTATGCTGTAAAATATAAACCTTCTGTCTCTGTTGCAGTTCTTTATTTGTTCTTAACAGGGTTTTGATTTTGATGAATATCCTGGGTCGTGCATGTTTTCTCCCATTTACCCCATTCTGGAATTTTAACTATTTCCTAAGTTTGTGGATCAAGCAATACTTTGGCAATGATGTAAGCTTTTTTATACCGTGGTATTTGCCCATTTTCTGTTGTGCAGTGTATTGATTTTTACTTATTATTAATTACAGGGAAAGGTTACAAAGATTTTGAAGTTAAATGCAGGTTGTCCTCGTGATTTTGCCTACTACATTACCTTTAAAATTGATAATGAGGGGAAGGAAGAAACTTTTCAAGCTAAGGTGGAACGCACGATTGAAAGAACATTACAAGTTCCAATTTGCAGGCGCAAGGTTTAATTTGTTGCTGAAATGACCCTTGTCTTTTTGCAAAAACTGTTTGTGACTTGTAATGGATCTATCTAAATGTAATGGCTCCATGTTTATGACTATGATGCAGTGCTCTTTCTTTTTCGTTTCATAAGACAAGTTTATTAGTAATTCTACTGCACTTCAATCGAATTACATTGATACCGACCTTAGTGGTTATGGAGACATTGATACCGATAACCAATCCGAGTGGTTATGGGCACATTTTTACTGGACAAATATCAATGAATTAGTGGTAAATTATTTGTTTTTGGTAACAACTAAAGATCGAGCAGGCCTCCTACCAAAACATAAGAAACTAATTGTTTTTTTGGTTTCCACCCGGTGTCCGGAGCCCACATTAGAGCTCCGACTAAATCCGGATCGCGCTCTGCAGGGCCCATTTGGGGGTGGTGCTCCCAATAGGATTTCCTCCAGGGCTCGAACCCGAGACCTCTAATTAAGGGTGAAGCACTTCCACCAGTGCACCAGAAACCATGTTGGTCATAAGAAACTAATTACATGCATATTAAATGCTAAATAAAATTCCTACACTTGTTTGTTTTCATGGAACTACCAAGTAACTGTAACCTTTCAATGATTTCCTTCTTTATCTGTGCAACTGCCTCTTCCTTCTATACATATTTGCCTGTGTACCTCCTCCAATTCCTGGCACGCCAAGTGTGGTAAATGATTGCTCCACATATAGCAGCCACGATCTCTTTTTGAAATGGCTTCCAGTGTTTCCCTTCTATATATTCGAGGACTTTCATGATACCAATGTTTTGTACAGATACTTCAGTCCAGTGATGCATTACTTGCCACACAGTTGATATCCATTTGCATTTCTCGAATAGGTAAGCATTGATCTCCATTACTTTCTCATCACATACACAACATTCAGGGTTTTGATTTCGATGAATACCTTGGGAAGTGCTTGTTTGCTCCCATTTACCCCATTCTAGAATTTGAACTTTTTCCTAAGTTTGTGGATAGGATCAAGGGTTATGCTTCACTGGCAATCAAGCAACACTTTTTTTCTTTTTCGTTCATAAGACAAGTTTATTAGTAGCGGTTACCACTCCTTGGTTTGTGAGCTATTGCATAGCACACTCAAAAAATAGCGGTTGACGACAAGTTTATTAGTAATACTACTGCACTACAATGACCATTTTATACCGTCAGACTGGTTAATTGCATCAAACAAACATTACCTACAATACAATCCAAACAGCGCAAAACACAATCCTAAATAGAGAAATTGACAAAAAATGATCCTGAAGTCTTGGTAGTAATGTGTTATATATTACTCATCAATTATGAAATGGTAAGTTTCATATTTTCTGAATAAAAAATTACTTTCAAGATTTTTTATTACACAAAGTGTTCAAAATTGGGAATTACTAGTTGTTTTCTTATTTTATAATTTTTCTTTACTTTCAATCAATTAATACATAACATAACATATAATTTTATTATTATTATTTTCCTGGATTTTGTGTTTCGAATATAACCTTTGATAATTTTTATGGAGCTCTATATATTTTTTCAGATTGAGGAAAAAATAATTTTGGCTCATAATTGTCTATTTACATAGCATGAAAATTATTTACACCCCTAACATTGTTTACTACTTACAGTCGTTTGACACTACCAAAATTCTTAAATTCTAACAAAAACGATAAAAAAAAGTTTACTCTCTATATCACAATTTGTTTATTGCTGAGAAAACTTTTAAGTTCATACGTATAAATTAGTTTAGTTTAATTTGATATAATTCCCTAATTAATCTATTTGGCCCACATAAATCAAATATATAACCCCAAATCCCCAAAATACCCCCACTATCCCAAACAGGAACAGCTCTTTCTATAACCCCAATTCCCCAAAATACCTCCCTGACTCCAATCACAACATAGTTCACTTTTTACCAAAATTCAGTTGATTTAGGGTTTCACCTACAACAATGTCGATGCCATGTGACTGTGGAAAGGAATTGCCACCGGAGAAGAAATTGAAAATGGAGGCGGAGGGTGATGGATCGGATTTGAAGGTTGAGGATGGCGATCAAAACGGGAATGAAGAATCTTCCGGCTATGATTCCGATGATTGGACTACTTGGCCAAATAAGGACGCCTTTATCAAGTACTTTCAACAAGTAAACGAGAGCGATGTATGTTCATTCATACCATTCCTTTTCCTTATTCCATAATTTTTTTTATTACACTAATCACAATTGCCATGAAAATTGTATGTAGTAATTTAAAGTAGAGTGTACACATACGTTACCCATTTCTGATAGACCATCTGCCGAAGGAAAAACATTTTAAAAGCAGGTCGAAAGAGGAAATACAACTTTATGTTGAATATGCTTTAATTTTTGTATCGTTTTGTGTTGTTCAGTTAGTGCCTAGAGATATCTGTGTGTTTTACATGAATCCCTCTTTCAATATGCAATTTTTTTTCTGTATATGGCTCAAGACACTATGGAATTTTATGTGCTAACACTCCGATAATGCATTCCTCCTTTCTGGGTCATTCAACATCTATGTGCGGTAAAGCTGGTTAAACTCAATTATTTTTTAAAGGGGTATGTTTGACCTACATTCTCTTGAATTGAATATCTAACGGGTAAGAAACTTTTAGTCCTATATATATATCTGTGTTTGAAATTTGAAGGAAAAATTACCCTCCAATTATTGGAAATGGAGCCGATATATACCCTCCGTTTGAGTTTGGGTGCAAAATTACACAATTGGATCAATATTACCCTCCAATTATTGGAAGTGTTCTTTTTTGTGTGACAACTGAAATGTTGGAAATTCATAACAACTTCTCTTTACCTGTTTATCATCTTGTTTGCACAGACATGCATACATAACTTGTGTATATAACAGCATCTGCTCCATGAACAATACACATTCTGTTGTTGTACAAGCAACTATCGAATTTGTGATTATATATTGTTCAGATCACTCATAATTCAAATGCTGAATTATGCCCTAAAATATAAACCGTTTGACTTTGTTGTTGTTCTCATCTCGTTGTTTAATTTGTATGTATCATAATTAACAGGGTTTTGACTTTGACGAATACCCTGGGTCGTCCATGTATACACCCATCCGCCCCCTTCTAAAATTTGAAGGATTACCTAAGTTTACTGATGAAATCAAGGGTTACGCTTCAATGGCAATCAAGCATTACTTTGGCGATGATGTATGATCTAATCCTGTTATTTGACCATTTCTATTGTGTAATTATTCTAAAGTATTGACTTTTATCTATTATTATTATTATTATTTGTAGGGGAAGGAACGCAATGTTACCAATATTGTGAAGATAAATGCAGGTGGTCCTCGTGACGTTACCTATTACATTACCTTTAGAATTGATAATGAAGGGAAGGAAGAAACTTTTCAAGCTAAGGTGGAACTCCCAATTGGGGGAACAATAGACTTTCCAATTTGCAGGCGCAAGGATTAACTTTTCCCCTCATGTACAAAAACTTTGGTTTCGATTTACTATAGTGAATTAGTTGAAGACTTAAAATATTATTCTTTGTTTCACTTTTCTAAATCCCCAATACAAAGTAAGATCACACTATTTATAGGTGAGAAATTCATAGGAAAATAATAGGGAAGTTAATAGGATAAATGAATGGCCCAACGCTTACATAAGTTACAAGAATAGAGAGGTAGAATAATAAGTCAAACGAAGAGCTGGTGGTTACAAAAATTACTAACAACTAATGACCACATTCTACCACAATTGATGAGAGTAAAGAGACATCAATGAACATAACATGATACATAATGTGACTTATGATACATATTTGTTAATATTAAAATGTCACACTAACAAATTCTCTTTATTAATTATCTTCACCCCTAATGTCTTTGCTTATATTAGGTTAATGATGAAAAATGTCAAGTTTAGCTAGTGCCTAGTAATTTGTGCACAAACTGATAGAACTTGACATTTTTAGTATGCTAGATATTTGCTTTTGTATCAAATAGTATCCTAGTAATTTTTGCCTAAAACCATTAAATTGAATATAATTTATCAGTTTTGAATAAGTATTAGTAGCACATCATGTTAGGTAGATTAATTGCAAGTTGAAAATATCTGGAATACTATTTGATACAAAAGCAACCAACTGATTTTGCATTATTTTCACAGCTTGAATTGAACCTACGGAATCCATCCTCAACTATTATTATTAAGAAAAAAATCCTAAACCGTTACAAAATCGGTAATCCGATAAAAATAAAATCTAAATTGTTATCGAACCGTTAAACCAATAATCCATTACCGAAAAGTAATACAACATTTTATCGATTCAGATTATCAAATTCGATTTGATTTTAGACAACTCTAGCTAGGGTGATGTGCATGTTGTCTTATTCTATCTTGAGAACAAATGTATCAAGATTGTTTTCAACAGACTCTCGACTCAAGTAAAACATATTAGAAATCACGTAAAACAAATATACAGTAATGAAGAAGTTATACTGAAAATAACAAAGAAAAAAATTGTAACAACAATAAATAATAAGATAATAAAAGCTAAGGAGATAACATGTGATTTAATTAAAAACAGTGAAATAACTACCATATATATGCTACATACATAACAACATAGAGTAAGTAGTCCACATTTTAATGAAAGCCTAAAAACATGCATTGTTTCTTTCTGTTTTTGTTAGGTCTTTTTTTTTTTATAGTTAAAAAGGAAATTGGAGCAGAAGACAAAGGTTGTTCACAATCAGTCTCAATAATATTACTCTCTGTATTCTTAGTTTTTCCCAATGTACAACATAAAATGTAGTGGAGAAGTTGTTTTCAATCTATCCACGACTCAAAAGAAGAGTAATTAACATAAGATTGTAAGAAAACTAACAATTTTAAAAGTTCATCAACATGACTAATGCAAATGACATAACAATAAATAGAAAAAATTAAGAATATAAAATACTACGTAAATACTAATTAATACACATAAAATACGATAACACTCGATTACCTACTACTAGTTTCTCTAGAATTATTTAACTATATCAAAATTCAAATCAGTTTATATAAACAACAAGAGAGTTCCTGAAAAGCCATTCCAATAATAAAATAAAAAGTTCAACAAAATGATAATTTGATTGGAATAAAATGGTACAAAGTCCCGAACAAAAGTTGAAAATAGTACAATGTGACCATTACCATATATATTAGGAATAATTTCAGAAATCTCCCCTCAAGTTTGACCTTATAACATGAACCTTCCTTGTGGTTTTAGTTATTACGTTCACCTTTCATATTATGATATTTTTATAACGAAACTAATATAAATGTTAAATTCTCTATAATATTCCAAAACTACCCTTATTTGCCACTCTTTGCTAGAATTTTAGGTTCTTAAATCTAAACACCTTCTCAATTTTTTTAAAGTGAAAAAGTAATTCAAAACTCATGCCAAACATCCTCTTATGAATTTTCAAATACGAAAATAGAAATAATATATTTTGCCGAAAATGACCATTAAATAACATTGCATTTACAATAAGTAAAATGTATTTATTTTTGCAACAAAAAAGAAAACATTGTATTGAATGCAGAGGTGGATCCAGAATCTGCATTTTATGTGTTCTATGTCGGGGCTCTACCACAACTCATTTGATTTATAGAGGTCCAAATTCTATTTTAAAACTAATTTAGCATATTTTTTAACATCACAACATTACTATGTTTGGACGAATCCATGTCTAATGCATTTGGTCAACACATGAGTTGTGGCCTAGAGAACCAAGTAAGGCCCAAATTAACCAACCAACAAGATTAAGATTCAACCAAAACCTAACAAAGAAGAACATATAAACAGTAATTACTTCAGTAACACATTAACTTACACTAAAAACTGCTAATAATGATCTGTTATTTTCTTATGCAAGCATTCACATTGTTAAGACTAATGCCAAGAAAGAGAAATAAGAATTTGTTTGGTGCATTATTTTTTTTTGGATTAGTTCGATATTGTTTGTTAAGGTGGATTAGTTTCAACAACAGTATGTGCAGGAGCTATTTTACAAGTTATTCTTTCAAATTAGGAGTTGTGGCTTGGCGAAGCAAGTAATACTGAAATTAACCAACC
Source organism: Solanum chiquidenum (assembly GCA_029582725.1). Lineage (NCBI taxonomy): Eukaryota > Viridiplantae > Streptophyta > Magnoliopsida > Solanales > Solanaceae > Solanum > Solanum chiquidenum. Next base: position 20,236 of record JAJOOS010005621.1, read on the forward strand.
AACAAAATTAAGATTTAACAAAAACCCAACAAAAAATAATAGATAAGCAATAATTACTTCAGTAACGCATTAGCATACACAAAGAACTGCTAATAATAATCTCTTATTTTCTTATATAAGCATTCACATTGTTAAGACTAATGCCAAGGAAAAGAAATAAGAACTTACTTAGTGCATTGTTTTGTTGTATTATTAATAAATTTTCTATTATTTGAAACAAGAAGTATGCCGACAAAGCAATTGTCAAGGCTACATCGAAGTCGACTAAGGACAAAAGATTGACTTAGAGGATGAAGGAAGTGAAAGAAGTTGAAAATTTGTGGTCACTTTTGGGGACCATGTAAATAACAAGCCTAAAACTTCAAAAGTTTAAGTATTTGGATTAATTATATTGACTACTTTGATGACTGAAAGTTAAGGTATTTGGATTGATAATTTTGACTACTTTGATGACTAAGATTCAGGAATAGTTTAGGGCTTTGGATTAATTATTTTGCAATTTTGACAACTATTTCATTCCCAGATAAAAGATTGTTTCAGGTCTACAATCTTTAGTCTCTTACATGATCATAATAGTCTTTATGATTGTCTTATAATGGATTTGTTATAAATAAGTTAATTGATCAAATCTTATCAAAATTTATATATTAATTTACTAAAAATATAGTGACCAATAAGTACCTATATTAAATGGTAAAAAAAATACTTCTAGGCAGAACATGCTCTAAATCGGTTCACCCAACATGGACACAAGAATATTAAGTTAAAAATAATAATTTTGTAATAGTCGTTACCTTTATATGTTGAGGAGAATTTTTAGGCCCAAATCGATTACTTTAAATAGAAAAGTAAATATGTTTTTGATGAAATTTTTTAGGCCCAAATCGACTACTTTAGATAGAAAAGAAATTATATTGTTAATGAAAATGTTTAGAGCCAAAATGACTACTTTAGATAGAAAAGAAACAATGTTGTTAACGAGAATTTTTAGGTCTAAATCGACTACTTTAGTTAGGAAAGAAACTTAGTATTTTGCATAATCACCCGTAGCAGTAATTAAGAATAAATAAATATGTAATTAATTATCATATTTGCAAAATATTATTTACTATTATTTATTGATTTTCATAAATGACATAAATTAGTTGAAAGTTTTATTATTTTTTAAAAATAATAATAAAAATAGGCATGATTATCAAAGAGGGTTATGTTGTGTGCTTCTGTCTTGATTTTTCTGATGTTCCGAAGGTAAATAATTCAATAAGCATTGTTGAACTAGTGTAAGAGGCAAACAATTATGTTATTATTATTGCTTGCATTTGCATGCTTCACCAAAAAAGATAGAGTATGTCTTGCTTCCCAAATTTTCCTCATGATCCAGCAGGCCTGTTGTGGTACTCTGATATTAAAAATCATCTTAACTTGCATATTAGTGTATTAATGCTCTTTGTGTTAATAAGTGATACCTCTTGATGAATTCTTCAAGAACGGGGATATAATGCTCCTTACTTTCTTTTTACTGTTGTATTCATTCCATTTGTATTAATAGAAATTTACATTGTTTATGTTAGCTAGTTTTGCATGTAAGCACACATGTAGTTAGTTACATATGTACCTTGTCAAAAAAATAATTCAAATGACAGTAATAAAGTTAATAATGGAGTATAAAATGTATTCACAAATGTGCATTTTGCTACTAAATCTCAATATTGGATTTTGTGAAGTCAAGAAAAGAAATTGTTTTCATAATTGAGTCCTAGAAACAAAACTTTTGCAGCTATACAAACAATGCAAGTCATAGGATGTCTTTAACTCATCTTTTAGATTTAGAAAAACCTTGTGACTTTCCATTTATGAGAATTGAATATGAGTTATCTAAAAATAAAATCAATTAAGATCTCAGAGATGTTGAACTTCCTTAGAATTTTTGTAAGGAAAATCCAAGAAAATCTATCATATGCTTTGTTAATAATGTATAGCTTGATAAACCTAGTAATTTAATCTATTAATGTATAGCTGTGAATGCAGACTAATTGTCCTGGGTGGGAAAAGAATGTCTATATACTGTGGAGGACCAGGGAAAATGCTGTGAGTTGATAAATTCAAATTTAACACTTGTATTTTCATTTTATACATTTTGTCTATTACTATCTTACAAGTTTTGTGTTTGTATGATTCTTTTGTTCATTAAAGGGGTATGTTGGGCATTTGTCGCGGCGGAAGCCATTACTACCCTATACCACATTAAGTTGAAAAAGATGAAATTGTTGTCAAAGCAACATGTTATTGATTGTTTGTTAAGTGTATTCAAAATGCCAAAAAACATTCGATACCACGAAGAAACAAGATGCTACACCAGTCACTACAACAAATACTATCAATTTGCAATGAATGAATGAGTTTATTCTGATTATTCATATTAATATGTTGACAAGAGGGGAAACTGTCGTAACCTACCGAATGAGGTAAGCACGTACTATTGAATTTGTTATTGGATTTAATATTCTGATTTGTGTTACATCTTTTAAATTGTGCAGGAGAAAACAAAAATTAAGGGGTTTAAAAAGGTTGATAATCTTGACTTGGACAAAAAAGGAATTGAAGAGCTAATTCGGAAGCAACCGATTAGTGGATGTGTAAAATTGGTGGACAGCTTTCAGGGGCATTTAGGAAAGGTAAGAACTCAATTGATTGATTTTTTGTGTTTATGTTTTCTTTAATCTAGTTTCATATATGTTGATAGGATATCTACATGGGCCAAACTGAAGAGAAAATTCACTTTGAAAAGTTGCTCATAAGTGGAAATCAATCCTCTGTTAGACGTCATGCAGTGCTTATCCTAGGCTTTGGTGTTGAGAACGGCATAGAGTATTACTTGATTAAAAATAGCTGGGGAGTAAAGTGGGGTTAAGAGGTGCGTTGTTTCAAACTTATCTTTTCCGGTTCTTGATGACTAGATAGATAGTCTTTGATTCTTGGTTGGGCTCGGTTAACCAGTTCTCTACTATTATTTTGTGCTACAACAGTAGTTATTTGTAGAGAAGCTTTGAAGTTCAGCTAACTGATTAACTAGTGTGTCTTTACTATTTTTTGTGCTACTGCTGCAACTCTTGTTGAAAATTATGACCATATATGTAATGATAAATTTGTTGTTCATGTGTCATGTGTTTGCATCTGATATTAATTTGTGAAACAGACTCAATGAAGGGCTACTAAAACTACTCGATCCATTCTTAATCGAAACGATTTGTATGTTAATGATCAGTTGATCATGACAATCTCGCTCTTATTATGTTAGATATTGATAGAATGCGTCCACTATCAGTCAACGGATCAGGTCCCTTGATTCAGCAAGAAAAGTAATGAAGAGTAGACAATAAAGATATCACAACACAAACAATTTACGTGGAAATCTTCTTGCTCAAAGGAGTAAAACCACGACCTGTCTTACATTATTTTCAACTGTTTCCACTAATCTCTTCAAGCAAAAGTGAAACACAGTTACAGCCAAAGTGAGAAGAAGTTATTAATATCACAACTAAGTAATAACTTTATTACTTACTGAGCCTAAGCAGATACCACACTGCCCATTAAGCTATCACCACTAGACAACTTAGAATTCAACTAATCAGATACCACACTGCCCACTAAATCAACTAACTCCCAGATGACTTAGAATTTGACTAAGCAGCAAACAATATTACCCACTAAATCAGTTAGCTTTAATTGATTTAGACTTTTACAAATTTCACAAAATCTGAATCCTTTATAGATTAGAAACAGATTTACAATGTAAGTACGGAAGATAAAATCCTAAGACAACTAGACAGCTTCCAGCTCTATCAGGTCTCTGTTGTTCTTGAGGATGATATTTCTCTTGAGTGTTAACTTTTGCAAAAGTTTTTGAGAGTTTTCAAGTTGCAAAAACTAAGGTTATGTCTATTGGACATATCTTATATAAAGAATAGACGCAATCTTCGAGGCCGTACTATTGGTCGAGGTTTCTGCCACAGTTGGAAACTGTGCACCAACTAATTATACATTTTACAGCCTGACATTTGTGTGATATTAACACTAGGATAGTTCCCTTTACAAGGTCCCATGATTTTGTCAAATCATCAAAACTGCAAATAACAATTTTCCCATTTTTGATGATGACAAACTCCACACAAATGCCTTCATTTCCATTCCCCCTATCGATCAGACCCTTATTCATTCCCCCTATCAATTAGACCTTCCGCCAACCTAAACAACCAACATTTTAATTTTTTCCCCCCTTTTGGCATCATAAAAAAGAGTGCACTAAACCAACAAAACAAGTAAGATTGCTAAGTAAGATCATAGCCAAGGGTAACACCAACATGGTTATAAAAACAGGATTAGACATAATTCACTCACAACAAAACAGGAATCAACTTCATTGCACAAAAATCAGCAGTCAATACATTAAATTTTAACTGACATAGAGTACCCAGACACTTTCAACACAAAGGAAAGACACAAGAAGGGACGAAGAAGGATTATGAGGAATGAGGCTAATGGGAAATAGACTTAATAACAAGAGTATGCTTAGCATTTGCTTTATCATTATCCCTGATCAATATCTCTTGTAAGGCAACATTTTGAGCCAGGAGCGCATCATTCTTCTTCCTCAGCTTATTGACCTCTGCAGTACCAGGTCCCTCAGACTGCGCTTTGAGTAACTCAACCTTCAATAGGGAAATATCCACATCTTGTTGCTCAAACACACAATCATCTCCTCCAGCTCGTGCTTCAACTGATCTTGTTCAATTACCAACTGAGATATCTTACTCAGTGGACCAGTCTTTTCTTTAATGCATTCACATTCCACCAGAGTAGTCAGAGAGAAGGATTGCTTGGCAGTTCCAATTTTACCCCTTCCTACTGGAATGTTCAGATGTTGAAACACATTGGTCAAGAAATAGCCATAACCCATGTCATGCAACCTTTGTGTTCAATCACCGATTTTTACATATGCTCCATCATTAGGGCTGGAAGGTCTACGGGTTTGAACTTGCATAGTGATTCCATGATGAACAGATGAGTTGCAGAATCGACTGTCCGCTTTTCGATCTGAGGAAGAAGCACTTTGTTGACAAATTCAAACAGCAGCAGGTACTCTCCTTTCATGAGTTTCTTTTGAACCCCCGCACGACGCATGTCAAGGAGTTTGAAGCATTCTTTCACAAACTCATTGGTGCAAAATTTTCCGACTACGGACCTGATCCCTTCTCTGGGTACTTCTAGTATTTGTCCCAGCAATTCCTCATCTAGATGTAAACTTTTTTCTCCTACCATGGTGTTGAGGCTACCATCCTCTTCAAATTCTACATTGTAATAGAACTGTCGAACATGTTCCTCATGTAGAACAAGAGATTTGATCTTGAACAAGTGAGTCCATGACTGAATTTCCACAAGATCATAGAGAGAATCTATACATGGTTGGCAATGATATCAGTATCAAACACTCATCCTCCTAGAACCTTCTGTAGACGCAGATTATCAACAATTGATTGTTTGCTTACTGCATGGTCATCTTTATTCCTTTTGGGACCTGGTTCCTGTGCAGAGTCTCGGTGGAGAACAAGAGAAGATTCTTTCTTCCTCTACAAAATCTGGTTGCCTCTTGCTCTCATTCTATGCATAACTTGTGTATATGATGGAATCATGTGTTCATGGGAAAAATGATAGCGCTGGTTATATAATTAGCATAAAATCAACTTCATTTGGACCATTTCTCCAAAAATGTCTTTACCTACAAATACAATTGAAGTTGCTATAGCAAATTGTTTGTCTTACATACTTGTCATAATTCAATTCAATATCATTTGCAGCTTCTACTATATATTATCTGAAACTTAGGCCAAGTGTTATGTTTTCTTTTTAAATTGTTGTGAAGACGTAAAAAAATGTTTTAACCAAACTTGATTACTATTTCATTATTTGTACATATAAGCCCAAACACAAACCCATATTACACAACAGTAATTCTTCGACTAACTGACTACTACTCCAAAAAAAGAAAGAAAAAAGAGGCAGTATAGCACAATACATAGATTAGGATTGTTGTTGACTCCTTTCATTCATCCGGGCAGCTACAGTGACAGAAGCAGCTACTCCACCGGGAGTGGTGGACATGTCGTGTTTGTTCCGTAGCTCCGCCCCTACCACTCCTTCTGCATCCTGTCTCGTCGCTGGCTTATCCGCGGGCAATACCTTAGTAGCACCCTGCGTAAGTTTAAATTAACTTCAAGTTGAATCTATCTACTATATTGAATCTGGGACAATTCAAAATACAAACTTCTGAAATTTGTTACTAACCGATAATACATCTCCAAGCTTAACTTTGTCCTCGTCTTTTATCATAGATTCATTATAGGCAGCAGCCGACTGAGCAGTGGCTGCTACGCCTCCAGGTGTGATAACATTGCTGCCTGTTGCGCGTACTTCAGCTGCTTGGATTGCTGCTGCATCGCATTGATCCACTGGTTTGCCCGGTATTGTTTGTCCAGCCGCTTCAAGAGCTTCTCCTATTGTGATTTCTCTCGTACTGCTTCCACCACCTCCGGTAGTTGCTCCTTGCGGCTGTCCTCCGCCACCTCCTGTTGGTTGGATGTATTGTGCAACTACCTATATGTTGACAACAGTACATAATTATTAGCCGCCAATTCAAACAAATTAGGGGCCTTCAATTGGTGAAGTGCCAAAGTGTTGACAATGGCGGATTCAGAATTCTCTTACAACAGGATGCGAAAAATAAAACATACTGCATGAAATTTGAACTTGAAACTTAGAGATGAATTCTCGAAGAGTTGACCAAAACAAGCTATTATTTGATTCAATTCACCAAAGTAATATGAAACTTTAAAATCTTACAAAACTAGTATAAACGTTGTTGGTAGTAACGTATTAGGCTTTATTTCATTTTATAAAATAAACGGACTAAAAATAGTTGGGAGACTGCGTTAAAGAAGATTTACGTTACTGCTAGTAACATTTTAGGCTTAAAACGTTACTATCAGTAACGAGTCTGTGCAAATCTGCCACTTTCGAATCTTTGTACCAAATTTTGTTATTACGAAGCACGTTTTAATGATAAAACGTTACTCCTAGTAACGATTCTATCGAATCAAATCACGTCTCCCAACTGAAAATCTTTGTATGAAATCTGACGTTAAAGTCGTTACTATGAGTCACGTTTTATGTGTAAAACGTTACTATGAGTAACGATTCTATCGAATCATCTCTATGAGCTTCCAAAATTTTTCATCTTCTCTCCTCGTATTAAGAATCATATTAACATTTCCTTCCCATATATCTTGTGATCTATGAGTAAGTTCAAAAATTTCCATCTTCTCTCCTCGTATTAAGAATCATATTAACATTT